>CAEFZX010010681.1:0-95055 GCA_903066825.1 Alfaro cultratus
CTCTACCATCCCAAAGCTGTAAAGACTCTTGAAGCCCTAAAAGTCTTTAACTGTTTTCCCTGAAACTCTGTCTTATCTCTGTTTGTGCTCCTTGTATTAAACTTTCTATTGTTTTTATTCCTTGTATCTCTGGAATTCAATTCTATTCAATGTACTGACATTTTGATGCAATAATAATAATAATAAAAAAGAATCTGATGTCACAGCAGGATACACGCCCATGCAAAACAGGCTTTGTGAACCAGTGATGTCACTCATACTCTGTGACATCACTGATGACGTTGATCCATCTCCCTTTATTCCACAGAGCAACTCATTTGTTCCACATTTCGACTGAAGAGCAACTACTGAGAATTTATTGTGTCTTTTAGAATTTTAACGCTTGCTAAGTTAAAACAATGTCTAGCAATAGTTATGAATCGACGTCGAGTGATCAGGACAGCCTGCTGACGGATGAAACATCTTCAAACAACAGCAACAAAGACCTGGAGAAAGAAAACAGAAATCTCAAGCAGACGGCGGAGGATCTCAGAAAAATGACTGAATGCTCCAAACCTGGCAGGTGTTCCAGGCATCAGGACTGGCAAGCTAAATATGAAATGCTTGCAAGTCAAAATGATGCACTTTCTGCTCAAATCATGTCACTTCGTGCAGAGCAAGTAAACACTGAGCAGAAACATGAGGACATGAGAGCAGAAGTGTATCGCCTGGAAAAAGCCCAACAAACTCTGAAACTAAGACTCCAGAAGCTTCGGAGGACATTGACAAAGGCACAGATGTCCATAGAGAGTTGATCTGAAGAACTGGAGAACTCCACTGCCAGCCCGCCTACAGCCGCCGCTTTTTTTTGTTGGGCCTAAGTTTATTTATTTATTTTTTTTTACATGGACTCTGGTCGTCCGCCCAGCCTTGTTGTTTTTGGTTTTGGACTGTTTTGGGCGTCTTGGAGCCCAACAGCGGAGTGGACCTCCAGATGATACAGTGGACCTCCAGATGATACAGTGGACCTCCAGATGATGAAAGTGGACCTCCAGATGATGAAAGTGGACCTCCAGATGATGAAAGTGGACCTCCAGATGATACAGTGGATCTCCAGATGATGATACAGGTCAACATGAACCCAGATCAGAGAAAGACACAGTGAACACCTCCTTCAGAGAAAGCGCAGCTTGATAGCGCAAACTGACAGATTTCAATATCGGTGTTCAAAGAGCAACACTTCATCAATTCTGAAAGATTTTCCTCTAAACTGCAAACAGAAAAGTTCTCCAAGCCCAGACTTCTTACTGCATGCTGCTGGACCCGGACAGCTCTTTTTGGTTGAACCGATGACGATGATGATGATGATGATGATGATTGATGATTGGCTCCTCGTCGCCAATCATCAATCATCAAATTGAAATTGGGCATAGGCCCAATTTCAAGATGATTGATGATGATCGATGTTGATGATACAAATGGGTCACATGACCGGGCTGCACAGTGGCGCAGTGGGTAGCACTGTTGCCTTGCAGCAAGAAGGTCCTGGGTTTGATTCCCAGCCCGGGGTCTTTCTGCACGGAGTTTGCATGTTCTCCCTGTGCATGCGTGGGTTTCCTCCGGGTACTCCGGTTTCCTCCCACAAATATGCCAGGTGTATGAATAATTTTGGGCCTTACAGTCAAGAAGCAGTTAAAGAAAAAACATAACATAAACAGTTATGTTTTTTCGTTAACTACGAAAAAACATAACTGCACCACCACAACGTCCTGCAGTGTGTGGTGGTGGTGTGTGCTCGTTAAATATGTCCGATATAAAATTGGGCATATTCAACATTGTCTTGGCCTGATTGTCGCAGCGTGTGGGGATTTCCCTGACTGAACGCAGCCTGTTGAATGTGACAGGTAGCCAATCCGAAAGCGCGGTGACGTAAGAACTGAGGGGAATCCCAAACAGTTGATATGGCAACCGAGAGTCCGGTGGACATCGGAGGTGATATGTGGAAATGTTTATTACTATATGTAAAGGTCATTATTATATATGTTTATCATATGTGGTTATGTTTATTCAGTTAAAAATGTTAACTACGAAAAAACATAACCGCAAATAAAGCAGCTGCTCCCTTTTATCAAACACATTTTCTTTTTGTTTCGTCTTTTATCGTTTAAAATGAGTCCACAAACTATCACTACTGCTTCTACATCGTCATCAGTGTTTGATTTTTCTAAATTCAGTATGGTATGTTGGGGGTTTTACTGGATTTTCTTCTGGAATCGGGATGTTCGTGAGTAGAATCGGTTCTGTGTGGTGTGCTGCTCCTGCCGTGAGGCTGGACACACGAACTGACCGAACCTGTTGGACTTTTATCGGCTCTGTGGTCAAAATCAGCCGACAATTCTTAAATTGTGCCGTGTGAACCTGACCTAAAACTAACAAGCTCCACTCATCTCATCTCGACCATCTCATCTCGTCAAACGATCTTTGACTCAGGTTGCTATGGTAACGTTTACATATCCCTTCAAAATAAGATACAGAGATGCCACAAAAACGAACATTTTACTTTCGTGAAAATTTTAACTCACGATAACGACTAATGTCCGTGACTTCCGGGTGCAAAACACGGATTTCTCCGCTCAGTGCCTCAGACAAATGATCTGCAGGTGCGAATAAAGGAGTTTTTTTTTTCCTTTTCTGTCGGCTGAACTGATTTTATGTCAGATACGAAACATTTTAAAAGGGAGTCCTGAGCTTGTCTCTCCCATCTGGGAGTGATGAGTGTCATTTATGGACACTTCAGGTGTCCATAAATGACACCTGAAGTGTTGCTTATGCACAGGGTGTTTGGTCTCTACATGGCGAAGTAGTTTGAAGCTTCATTGCCTCATTAATGAGCCGGTCATCATATCATGCAGAGCATCTTGGACTGTGGGAATTCATTTTCCTGTTTCTTCTCTGGGCCTTTACCCCTTCGCAAAGAAACTTTCCAAAGAATCTGATCTGTTTCTTACTCATTTTGCTGCTTGTGGTTTAAGGATTTTCAAAATAAAAGATTCTCCAGTCTCAAATAATACATAAAACGGAAATATTTAATTATTTCTTGCGCGGCCCGGTACCAATTGGTCCACGGACCGGTACCGGACCGCGGCCCGGTGGTTGGGGACCACTGCTCTAGGATATGGTGCATATTCTGTGAACCGTGCTGGCTCTGTGCACATGGTTGGGATTTCATAGTCAAGCATACTGATAGCCTACATTTCTCATGACAAATTCTTTTATTTCCCACAGTCCTAGTGGAAACAAGCAAGTTTGATGAGCTTCTTGGGCACCTAGCCCTGTTTCTTCTCCTTCAGTTCAGTCAACGCAAACCTGTGTGCAGGACAGAGAGTGGCAGTCATGCTGCACATACCCACAACTGGTTGCACTGACTCTCAACCTTATCAGCTCGGTGTCACATGCAAAATTGTTTGATATGAACACTGTTTCTTGCTGAGCAGTTTACTGTGCGACACAGAGTATACGTACGAGGTCATAAAAATTGACCTTTGCGAGGGTATGTCCAGCGGACATCTGCTTAGAGAAGGGGGGGGCAACTCCAGGCCTCGAGGGCCGGTCTCCTGCAACTTTTAGATGTATCGCTACTTCAACACACCTGAGTCAAATAATGAGGTCATTAGCAGGACTCTGGAAAACTTGACTGCACTTAGGAGGTGATTCAGCTGTTGGACTCAAGTGTGTTGGACCAGGGAGACATCTAAGAGTTGCAAGACACTGGCCCTCGAGGACCAGGATTGCCCACCCCTGGCTTAGAGTCTGCCTCAAGTACGTGCAGACGTCTGTGGATCGAAGTTCACCTGAGAATGTTAGGGTGTTTAGTTTGCTCTTGGTTTTGACTTTAACTAAAGTTATACAATTAGAAACATACTTAACAACCAGCCATTCATAGACTACTGATTACATATCATAAACCTGTAGGATTTTTTGTAACTCGTGAATTAAAAATTCACAAAGACCATTATTTGCCACCTGGACTGAACAAATATATCTGAAACTTAAAGAGTAGTTCACAGTTGTTTATGTCAAATTTACCTTACAATGTCAAGATAAATTGTCAAATTTATGGTCAAATTTACCATACATTAGGCAGATAAGCCACAGGCCACAGGGGCATATCTGCAGATATCTCTCTTGTATGCAAGACAAAATAGAAATCAAGTATGCATAAGAGGCATACTTGATTTCTATTTTGATGTTGTAATTAACTCTTTGGCATTTTTTAAAACCACAATTAAGCAACTACAAATATACTTTTTAGATTATTCAATGGGTTTCAAAAGGATATTTCAGTTTGGGAAGTATGGATTCTTTAGGTACTTATGAATAGTTATTACCTAACCTGAAGTTGGCAGTAAGCTCCATAAAAACTGAAACATGTTTATCCTTGAACACTTGTTTAAATTGTCAGAAATGGTGTGAATTTAACACTGATGGAAAAAAACAAAGGGAAATGGTTCAAAGGAGAATCGGATGAGGTGAGTGTAACAAGGCAGGGGTTGTCTGAAGCCTGTGGCCTGGGGCATTGCATGGAGAGAGATGAGGTTGTGTGAACACTGCAGGGTACCGTTTGAACGCAGGGGCCCCTCTAACAACTGCGAAGGCCAGGCTTTCAGCACCATGGGTCACAACTTACAATAGTCTGGCATCCTTAGACATGGGTTTCAATGAGACATTAAAAAACACAGAAGATGGTTAATAGAGAAACATTCAACAAAGGAAGTAAACATTTCACAATCAATGCATTATGAAATTGTTATTCCATTTGGTGTAAAGCAAATGTCTTTTTCAAAGTGCAGCCTTCCCAAGTACCCTCAAGACTGTTTCCTTTTTCTAACCAAAGTCAACGCCCACCTCTGTCAAGGCCTTCCACCCACTCTTTATTTGTTCAGTGTTGACTTGTGAAACACTGTGACCTGCCTTCATGTATACCTGGGCTTCTCTTAATCTCTAGCTTCCCTGAGGTTGTCTTAGTAAAGCTGCGCTTCGACTGAATAATGTCCACATTGAAGAGTTTTGCATCTTTAAAGGGCAATTATACAACACTCATTATTTCTGACCTCCTACCCACAGCAGACCCAGCATACTGCCTTTACTGGTTGTTCTAGATTTCCTAAACCTCAGCATTAAGAAGGTTCTTTGATCCCTCCACTGTGACAAAGCAGCAACACCAGTCTTACTAAATGAACCACACGTAGTTCATGCAGCAGGACACAATATTAAGTAGAGCTTAAGAGAAATTATGTAGATCCCCTGAGAATAAATAAAAAGAAAAGATGGTAGCAGAGTTCTGAGTATAATTAATTTAAATCAGTTGGAGGAAGATGTTTGATTCTGAATCACTGAAGAACAGTGTAATGCCTGAATTTTTAATGAACTGTTCTTGAAATTAGGAGTTTATTTAATAGAAGCCCAGCATTTCTTTCATTATCTTTGAAAGTTAACAAAACTACACTACAAATACTTCAATTAGGTGAACTTATCCCTACACTGACCAAACTTATCTCAGGTGACTTTTAGGACTAAAAGCAACGCTTTAACCCAGATTCCTAAAACCTATCGATTTCTGCAGTACATTACGGTACAAATTATTTCTTGAAGAGGGCCCACAAAAAGCAGTTTTAAGAAGAACAGGTGATCTCTTGACATAAGCCTGATACAAGTCAAGCTGACTTGATTTTAAAAAAGTAGTTGAACGTATCCAAGTTTAACTCTAGACTGTCAAAGATCTTTAAAAATTTCATAAATGGAAAATCATGTTTTCAAATTCATACTAAGAGAACCCAATCTTGCACAATGTTCAGTGTGAGCAATTTTGAACTTTATACCAATGAGACTAATCTTCCTCCAAAGTCACCAAACCTTCAGTCATCATCACTTCAGGTAGTTTCTCTTTTAACCAAACACTTCAGAGTAATTGCTAGAGGTCGGTACTTTCATACTGAAAGAAATCAAAATGATAATGACTCCTTATTATAAATACTACGTGGAAATTCACACAGGAAACATCAAAAGGTTTTGACAGGGTTCTTGGGGGTATTGATGAGGCTCAGTCATTATTCACATCAAAGCAGAAACTCAAAGAGGGCATCCATTGGGAACCCACACTCAAACTGGTGCAGCAAAAATAAATACACGGATAGCAATTCTGCAATTGGGATAATTCACTCCTCTGAAATTGAAACATATTATTGGTAGCCATTACCAAAAGGAAAAAGCACTTTTAGGGGATGGGTTTATGAGTCCAGTTGAGGGACTGCCAGTGGAGATAGGTAGAATATAAATGATGGTAACACAGTAAAATGACATAAAAGAACTAATAAAATATATCACCTAGAGGAACCATGATGAATGTACACTGCAAATGTGCACTTCAGTAAACAACCAGACGATGTCAATTATATCAAATTGGGCCAGCTATGAAGCATTTCTATTCTGGTACTGGCACAATCAACCTTTTGACAGCAGGCTGTTAGATGACATCTGTCTGTTGTCCTCCAATTTGAGTTCCAAAACAAATAATTTTTGCATTTTCTCACTTCCAACAAGCCAAATCATGGTGACATGGGAGCTGTCTGTTTTTTATATAAATTTCCAGACAAGTATACTATTAGGCTGAAGCATAAATAAATTTTAAGTTGTGTGTACCCAAGAAGTAGAATTACTTGAGAAAAATCTTTATAATTCCAGTGATTAGAGATTTTAAGTCATGGTATTGATCTCTTTATGGATAAACCTTTTTATCTCAGGAAATTGGAAATGTGTACTGGAAGGCCAAATTACAACAGCATGTTTCAAGGCATCAAGTAAAATTGCATACACAAGTTGTTTTGTGTTTCTAAGCAGTTAAAATGTTCAAGTTATAAAATGTATGCTGGCAATGTTTTGTACAGAGGCATTTCTATGAAGATTTATACATATTAACGAGTAATTACTCAATTTCTTAAATCACAATAATCAGACAATTTTTGCAGCAATAAAGTCCTGTGTTTGAATCCTTGACTGGAATCTATCTGCTTTGAGTTTGTATATTCTCCAGCATCCTCTCACAAGCTAAAACTGTGACTGGTAGTACTGGTCTTTCAAAATTTACATCAGTAAAAAATTGGCATGTATATTATTGTTTGTTTTGTGTTGCTGTGATGCCTGTACATCACAAGGTTACATAGAGGCACAAAGTATAGTCCAAAACACACAAAAAATCTACCAAATTAAGATGACCTCTGCGGGGTCTTGGAGTGCTCTAGGCTGCATCAAGAAAATACTGTGCTCTCAATTACAAGTGATGGAATAAAAAAAATATTTAACTCTTTTGAGCATTCACCAAATCTCCATAGATTGTGGTGGTTATATGTAGAGGTGGCAGAATGCTTGAGTGTAGGGCAAGGTTCAGAGGAGCCCAGTGGCAGCAATGGTAGTTTATTTATGGCACGTGGTCTGCATACACTGAGATGGACGAAACGGTCATCACAAAGGACAAGCAGTGCTTTAATTACTGTAATGCTTTGACAGAGATGATGCAATGTGCAGGTGCTTAGGCAGCAACCTAAAAGTATCTCAACAAGCAGCTGAAATGATCAATCCATGATATCTATTCAAATAAATACACGAAAATATTACCATGTATTGGGTCTGCTAGGGCTCCAATTTGGGGAGAAGTGCACAAATCTCCAAAAATGTTGGGAAAAATGCTTAGATATACAAGACTTCCTAAATAATTAGATATAAAGCCTCTATGATAAGCGATGCATCCTCTTCAAGAACCCAAAGAAAGTATTGTATTCTCTTAAGTATTGTTACTTTGATTCAGACAAATATGTTAAGGGTCTTTATCTACTGTCTTAAATAATGAAGTAAAAAATATCGAACTATTTCTTCTGACACTCCGTTCATGCTTACAATTGTTAAACATCCATTGGAAACAAATTGAGGCAGTTAAAAACTGCCTCAATCTTCCATTATGAAAGATGTAGAAAACATCTTCCTTAAAGGCATTAATCAAGGTGTTCATACTAATTTTGAACTATAAAATTGTGTATTTTTTAAAAGTTGGCTTTACATTAATAAATAAATGTTGCAAAGAAAAACAATGAAAAATATCCTAAAATCAGAAAACAATCAATTTGTTCCAATGTCCCTTGTACTCTACACCTCTAAAAAAGGAGAACGCCACCCCCACTCAACAATCCACCAGGTTTTCTCTTCACATTTTTCATTCCACTATATCCCCACTCACCCCTCATAACCTAACCCTCCACCTACAAACCACATTCTTTAACACAACTAGGGAATTTCAATCCTATTTCATATCCTAGAACAAATTCCTTTCCTGATTACTGATGCAGGCATCATTATATTTTCAGACCACTTTCTTTTAAAAATGTACTGAAAACCTTTATTCTTGTTCCCGGGGGCACCCTTTTACTCTTCTACTATGCTCTTATTAGTCTGTCTCTCCTGCGGCCTGCTGGGGGATTCTCATCGCTATTCATTTTCTGTATCTCTGACCTCTGCGCGGATGGAATTCATCTGACCTATCCCTTGTTGTTTACATTACTTTGGAGAAAGGCAGCAACTGTCTGGTGCAGCTATTAAAATATACACACAAATAACACAAACAAATGCACAAGAGCCATGGAAATGTAGGAAGAAAATAAATGCTATATCTGCTAAAGTACAGTGAACCAGGTTTAAAAAATTTACTCATTACTACTGATAAAAATTCTGAATGCGAATGGTTGAAAAAGTTCCAAATAGAAAAATAAAAACATATTTCATCTAATATATTTTTTGTTACAACAATGTGAATTGTAATGCAAAAGTATTTCCTTGCATTGGTGCTAATTAAAATGTGCTCTACAACTGCTATTTAGCTAACTAAATGTGTGAAGGCTGTAAGACTATTGAGATTCTCCTGTACTTAATTTATAACGTACTTTCTTCAAAACCTAATTTTTTAAATATCCCACTAAAATAAAGCTTCTACAACTTAGCTGTTAGGATCCTGAGTTCTTTTTGAGGTTTAATTATTCTGTGTTCCTTAGTCCCCTTATTTGATTAGAGCAGACTTATTTCTGTTTCACTATAGTTCAATTCTTCTTAGTGTTTCTAGTTATGCTTTTTGTATGAAGTTTAATTATGTTTAAGTCTAATTATTCTTCAGTGTTAGATTAATTTCCCAGTCCCTTATGTAACTTTCTCTCGCCCTTCTCAGCCTGCTTTCTGCTCTCTCCTCTCACACCTGCAACCCATTAGCCCCTCACCCCAGGTCTTTTGTTCAGCATTTAGTCTCCCAGTACTTCAAGCATCTCTTCTCCTCTTACTCCTTGCTGGTCTTTCATTACCATAATACCAAGGGGGGTAAAAATGGAGCCACGTGGTTCCTTGCTGGGGGGTTTTCCCCCTTGGAATTATCGTTTGTGTTCTACCCTGGCTCCCTGAGGTTTTTGTAGGTTTTTTGTTCATCATTTTTATAAAATATTCCTGAGCTGCAAGCTGCTTCTGCCTGTCTGCATTTGGGTCCACCAACAACCACTACACATCATGACATTAGTGATGTGTAGTGGCTAATATCATAGCCACTACTATCAGATACTTGCATCTCAGCCACCATTTTTAGATGGGTTATACAACTTTGGTATATTCCCAAATTATACAGCTTTCAATATATTTGACATTGTTCTTAGCATTGCGCTTGAAAAAATATTTCAGGGCGTCAGGTTTACCTTTTTCTTGCCTAAATGGTCACACAACCCCACTCTAGTAGTGATTTTGTTTATATGAATCTTAAAGTTTAAGAACAAATTACTCATACTCCTCCACTGCTCTTAGTACATTAATAATTTATACATCAAAAGGGTATGTGTTCATGTTAAGTTTCAAGTAGTGCGTCAGTCTTTTCTCTATAGAACAATGATTTTCTTTAGTTTTACTTATAAAACAATTTAAAAAACACAACTGGCCAAAGTGATGTACACCAAAACAAAACAGACATAAAAACAAAACAGACATTAAAACATTAAAGCCAACACCTCAAGCTGAGTCAAAAGCCTAAGAGGAAAAATGAGACTTAAGAAAAGATTTTAAAAAAGGGAATAACTCTGCCCAACTGATTTTCAAAGACAACTCATTCCAAAGTTTAGGGGCAGCAATTGAACATGCTCAATCCCCTCCCAGAAAGCACCTATCCTCCGAATGACCATTGGAACTACAGCATGTGAACAATGTAGAATATTGCTCACTTAACTGTCTGTGCTGCGTCACGTTTTAAAACAAGAAATCATTCTTGTTCCTTCTATAAAATACTTCTCAAAAACGTATAAAACTATGTGAAAGCCGTTATATTTTTCTAACTTATTTGGACGTATAGATATTTAGCATAAAGCTTAAGGATACTGAATAAAAACAGTTGGATGCTCTGTCACCTAGCAACAAGAGAGTCCTGGGTTCATTCCCGGTCTGTGGATGTTTTGCCCTGTGATGGACTGGCTGTTAAAATCAAGTGAGACTTAAAGAAAACCCTAATCAAATAGCTTGAAAGAAATATGGGACAGACAGACAGATCTTGTGTAGACAAAGTGCTTTGCAACGTTTGCTTTGATAAATGCTCACGCTTTCTGATCGGTAAGCAGTAGACTAGCAACTGATTTTCTCAGCTTGAAAAGAGATCTTGCTTACAACACTCAAATTCTCTGTGGTAAATTTTTAAACGAGTCAGTCAGCAAACAGAGGGAGAAGTTATGAACAATGATATTGAATTTCTGCACTGTTTTAGAGATGTAATCTACCTATAGTTTTAGGAATGGTAGCGGAGGAAGTGAACAAAGTTATTCAGTTCATGTTGGCCACACTTCCAAATATTGAAGTAAGATTAACAGCTGACTTGTTCGGATTGGAACTTCTCTCTTCGCTGTGGAGGATGGTTGTTTACAGCACAGGCAAGTTTCTTAGCGACAAACTGGTGCATTATTTACGTCACAGGCAAACATTAGCAGTAGGGTAAAATTTAAAACTTCAACAGAGTACACGTCATCAGGAAGTTTTTCTCAAAATTCAAGACCCCACATCCTCTGTACAAAGCAAATAGTGTAGGACAAGGGACTTGATTTTACCAGGGTAGGTAAGAACTAAAATCTGAATAACATTTATTGAACATCAAAAGGCCCTGCATAAAAGTTTAGATCTGATGTAAATAAAAATTTTAATACTACTATTCTCTAAGAGTTTTGCTTACATGGCTGTACAATGAATGAATAAAATTTGAAGCCCAATTTTTCTAAAACAAGGGCAGAAAATATGTACTGATGGGGACAGAAATAATCAGTCATAGAGGAGAGGTTTTTTTCGTCCAGGAGTCTTTCATAAAAGGTCTGAGTCATTGGTCTTTCCAGAAAACCCTGCAAAGAACTGTTGGAGTTGATGAGCTTGTCCAGCTGAATGATATACATCGCAAGCCACAGGCAAGAGCTGTCCATTAGTTAGCAGGGTTCTTGTAATGCCCAGCTCTAGTACATTATTTCCAAATGCATCAGTCAGCGTTGTGCAGCACAGATAAATTCTGATGCTTAGGATCTGTAATGCATACACTCAACGCTTCTATATTACGCGACAGGTTAGAAGGGCAGGAAGAGAGAGGGGGAAAAATGTAATTTATTTTTTACTGCAGCCAGTATTCTTCCCATTAGCTTCAAACGTGAGATAAGTTATGGACTTTAACGAGCACCTTTTGCCACCAGAGCACGCTGCACACAAGACTGAAGCAGAAGAGGTGCACTAAGGGCTAGAGGAGGAAATACTGGCAAGAAATGTGTGGAACTGATGACCAGGCAGAAGTTTCCAGTCAGATGTGAATAAATTTCACCAAAAGAGAGTAAATGAAGATATTTGGTGTTAAATACCAAAAAACTCTCATGATAACGTACTGCAGTTGGTTTAGGGACAAACTAATGAAGAAATTTATAAAGTAAATAAATTAAAAAAAACAAAACCAAAAAGACAGGTTGAACCAAAGTGTTCTCCATCAAAAAATAATACTAAAAACAGTAAAACAAGATTATAAATATAAGCAAAAATAAAAAAAAATAAACAAATGACCATGACCAAACAATGCCAAGGTAAACAACGAATTATTAAGCTACAATGTACTCAAAAGCAACAAGTATGTTGAATAACATGAAATTACCCCATTAAAGTGTGTTAAAATTAGTGCGTATGCTAAAATTGGGCAGCACCTACTGCAAAGATGGGCAATAGCTACACTAGCAAAGTATGTGCTAATTTTAATGAATTACCTTCTGATTTTTACTTTTGCAAAAGTAAAAATCAAGTTCACTTCGTGGCAGTTGGTTCTCAGAAATTGGGCTCATCTCTTAGCAACAGCTTAACACCAAATATTGTTATTGTTCAAAAAACATAAGATTTTTTCTGCTCTTTTGAAATACTACTTAACAATAATTGTTCAGTTATGAATTTTTCAAAAAAGTGAGTGTGTTTTTCTTTGTTGTGTCATTGGTGGTGAATATATTCCAAAACCGACATTTAACACGAGAGTAAAAATCTGATTTATACTTCATGGCAATTCGTTACCAGAAAAAAAGCGTAAAATCTCTTAACACCCAATTATTAACAACTAATGTTATTGTTTATAAAACATAAGCTCTTTTGAAATACTGCTTATCTGCTTAGACACAAGAAATTTACATTTAGTAAATTTTACAAAAGTAAACAAATGTTTACTTCGTGGCACTTGATTATCAGAAAACACGCTCATCTCTTAGCAACAGATTAACAACAAATATTGTTCAAAAAACATGATTTCTTCTCCTCTTTTGAAATACTACTTAACAATAATTGTTCAGTTGTGAATTTTTCAGTAAAGTGAGTGTGTTTTTCTTTGTTGTGTCATTGGTGGTGAATATATTCCAAAACCGACATTTAACACAAAAGTAAAAATCTGATTTATACTTCGTGGCAGTTCGTTATCAGAAAAAAAAGCTCTAATCTCTTGAAATACTGTTTTTCTGCATAGACACAAGAAATTTACAGTTGGTAAATTTTACAAAAGTAAAGATCAGAAAATGCATTCATCTCTTAGTAACAGATTAACAACAAATCTTGTAGTTCAAAAAGCACAAGATGTCTTCTGCTCTTTTGAAACACTAGTCATCTTACACTACATACTGCTTAATTTTTGAATTTTGCAAAAAAGTGATTTTTTTTGTCATTGATGGTAAATATATTATAAAACAGACATTCAACACAAAAGTAAAAATCTGATTTAATACTTTGTGGCAATTCGTTAACCAGGAAAAAAAAAGTTCATCTCCTAACACCAAATTAATTATTGTTTATAAAGCACAAGCTCTTTTGAAATGCTGTTTATCTGCTTAGACACAAGAAATTTACAGTTGGTAAATTTTGCGAAAGTAAAAATCAGATGTTTACTTCGTGGCACTTGTTTACCAGAAAACACGCTCATCTCTTAGCAACAGATTAACAACAAAAATTATTACTTACCCCATTAAGTATGTTAAAATTAGCCAAAATGCTAATGTTAGCCTAATTGCTGCCAGTAGAATGTGGGGTATCACTAGCATGTTGTCTTACATTGACTTCCTCCATTCAGTGTGCTCAACATCCATCCATCCATTTTCTTTACACCCTTGTCCCTAATGGGGTCGGAGGTGCTGGTGCCTATTCTCCAGCTATGTTCCGGGCGAGAGGCGGGGTCACCCTGGACAGGTCGCCAGTCTGTCGCAGGGCAACACAGAAACAAACAGGGCAAACAACCATGCACACACACACACACACACACACACACACACACGCCTAGGGAGAATTTGGAGACCAATTAACCTGACAGTCATGTTTTTGGACTGTGGGAGGAAGCCGGAGTACCCGGAGAGAACCCACGCATGCACAGGGAGAACATGCAAACTCCGTGCAGAAAGATCTCGGGCCGGGAATCGAACACAGGACCTTCTTGCTGCATGGCAACAGTGCTACAACAGTGCAACAACGCTGTTAGCAACAGTGCTAACAGCGCTGAGCACCAGCGCTGTTTGGAAGAACGGGACGGCTCCGAACTTCATAGGGAGTCACCCCGGTCCTGCTCAACTTTTAACATAGATTTTGTTATTTATATCCATGTTCTGATCTTCTTTTAGTTCAATTTAACAAATGAATTGTATTTATTAAAAGTAAAGGAAGAAAATTTCTGTATAACTGCAAAATGCCATGTTTTTAAAATGTCCCAAGTATCAATAAAATTTTTCAAAAGAAAAAAAGTGCTACCAAGTGCGCCACTTTGCAGCTGTGCTAAACATGGCTAATAAATAAACAAAACAGCTAAAAGGCTTATTTTAGGGAAAAGGCTACTGCTAATGTAGCCTTTTCCCTAACAGCTGTTAATGTACTGCCTTCTGCCTTCTCTGCCTTCTTTGCGAAAGTAAAAATCACGTTTACTTCGTTGCACTTGGTTACCAGAAAAAGCTCTCATCTATTTGCAACCGATTAAAATTAAATACTACTTATCTTGCACTACTTTACAAGAATTGTGCAGTTGTTGTATTTTGCAAAAGAGTGAAAATGTTTTTTGAGGTTTTTTGTCATTGGTGGCCTTCACTTCACTCAGGATCAGCTTCTTCAGCCTAAAGAAGAAGGTAAAGGACAGCCGAGCAACTGATCCACCTGAACACACTGCTGTAAACACCGTCCTGCTTCACAACAAGCATGCAAAACTAATAAAACCAAACATATTTTTCTAAAAGCAACAACTCTGAACCTGAACAGTCAGCTGAACTAGAACTCCAACACCAGAGCTGCTGTACTGTTAAGCTATGGGCTTTTGTGCTTCGTCAGGCTTCGGAAGCAAAAAACCTGAACCGTAAAATCCTCCCCGCACCCGCGTTTATTGTCGTTAGTGTCAATAGTGACACTATTGTCGTTAGTATATTACGTGCGTATAAACGCACGTAATATACTATATATTATACTGCGTATAAACGCACGTAATATACTTGGAAACAAGGTAAAAACATTGTCAGAATGGATAAAAAATGTTTAGATACTTAAATAGCAGATTTTTACAAGAAAAATGTCCGAGAATATTGCCTACTAGCATAAGCTAAAGCTAATGTTAGCCACAAAGTTTGAAGAAAGTAAAACTCATCTTCGTATCTGTGAATGTATAACAAGGCGTACATCTTAAAACCTTTCTCCAGCTTATTGTTGGGGCTTCGGATCAATGTACATTATTAATTGTTTCCTTGGAAAAGCCCTGCAAATACCGAGTGTAATATGTTGTTTTCAATAGATCGGAAAAGATTGAGCCGCTTTTTTCCGAACGCGGTAGCTTACATGCAAAGAGCCCATTCGAGTGTACACCAGCAAGATGGGTTTCTCAATTGAACTGAAAAATGCGCTCCAGGTTATAGTGGACGACTCTGTGATAATTCTATCGATGAGTTTATCCACTATATTCCAGAACGAAAGTGGGAAGATCTGGCGTCTGGGTGTCCAGATCAAAGCATCAGAAAAGGGATAGCAGATCTGTTGCACTACATGACACAGGTCTGTGCAGATGTGGTTTTGGACATCAAGAACTCCCAATACGAATACAAAGACTTGAAAGCCATAATGGGCAACATAATTTCTCAGGCTTTTGCTCGAGTCATGGGCATCGAAGAGCACTTCCAGACAGCGAGTACGGAGATGTTTAACATGCTTTTCTTAAAACATGTAATATCGGCGGCCACATCTCCTTTGGACAAAGAAGACCCCTCACAGTGGCTGCAGGTGGGTGTAAGATTTAATTCTTTGATGCAACACGTCAACATTTTGATCCAGGAACTTATAGCAATGAGGAGAAAAGTCGAAAAGCTGAGAAAATCAAAACTTTCCTCAGAGAAATTCTCAAGACATTCCAGAGGATGGAGTGTCTGAGGAAGACAGGAAAGAAACAGTTCGGCTTTTCGTGAAGTTGTTGATGTCTAGAAACATCAAGAAGGCAAAGATATGTTGCTTTCCTGATCACCTGGAAGCCACTGAAGAACGAGTTGTGGGGAAAATCTGGGCGAAAGTTGAGAGACAGGAATTTCAAATTAAACAGAAATGCATTCCTAGTTTGTGCCACAAGGTTTTCAAGAACATCACGGAAACCTTAGGTTGCTCCGCTGGAAGGACGCTGGCCCTTATCGAACATAATATAGTTGACAATGTAGTTGTGTCATGAAGCACCAGAAAAAGAAACACAATTCTTTCAGAAGATTCTTTTCTCGTGCTATGAAAACATTCACACACAATTTTACTAAATAAGAAACCTGGAGAACACCAAGAGGAGGTTGTTCCTCTGAAAATAGCAGTGAGTGTACAAATGATTACACATTTCAAGGCTCCAATGCTAAGAAGTTAGAGGTAAAATTTGCTACATCTTTGACATAAATGTATTTCAACCTGGAAAGACTCACACAGAGTGAAAGTAGCTATTAGAAAGTTTACGAAGGAGGAGCATGACGAGGTGACTGGCTGGACAGGTGGGATGAAGAGTCTTCCAGTTTGAATTTATGCCCAGGCTTCATTTTGACCTGCAAAGACTCATGCAGAGAGAAAGTGGCTATTAGAAAGTTTATTTGACAAATAATCTTTGGCGTTCGGACACCGGCAGAAGACATATCTCTGGTAACCACCTCCAGAGAGGATGACCCGCCATGGAGAAGGATTGGAGACGTCTTTCCCCAAAAAAATCTAATGAAAGAGGGGACCGGAACTGAGCTAAGGTCGGAAGAAAATAAAGAATGCTTGAGACGATGACCAGACAAAAAGACAAGCGTACCTGCAGAGAAGAATAGGTATAGACTGCTTGAGAATCAAAAGGGAAGAAATGGGCTGGATGAGACTACAAAGGTGAATTAAAGGACGGTAAATGGGTGCCTGCAGAATAATAAATAGTACGTGAAAAGCTGAGATGACGATAATAGCAAAGGGACAATGATGCCTACGAGGGTATACGGAGGGTGCATGGAGAGGTGTCAGTAGGGCAGTGTTTCTCGGTTCCAGTCCTCAGACCCCTCTGCCCTACATGGTTTAGGTGTTTCCCTTCTGCCACACACCTGGATTGAATCTGTGGGTAATTAACAGACTTCTGCAGTACTTGATGGCTGCAGAAGATGTCATGCAATCATTTGGATCAGCTGTTCTGGAACAGAAGCAGATCTGGAACATGTAGAGCGGTGGGACCTGGGGACTGGAATCGGGAAGCACTGCAGTAGGGAAAGATAAGAATGCCTGCCAAGCCATTGAGAGGGACTGCAAAGGCATTAGGAGCCTGCCAGGGTTTGGTAGAGATGAAGCTTCATCTCACCATCACTGAGATTATCCTGAACAGAGCAGAGAAAGAGGGGAAAGTGGATCCAAGCAGAAGGAGCTTTCTCGAGTATAGATAAAAAAAAAAGAAGAAGAATAACAAAGAAGGAAGGCCAGGGATCTCTACGAAGAGGCATCATGATCTTACGCCAGATCGTGAGGTCATGATAAGGTTGTGTAGAAATCGCCGGGCTTTATGAAGGAATGATGAGCCTGATGATCGGAGAAGATGAGGAAGTCTTTCAGTTTGAATCTACGCCTCGGCTTCATTCAACTGTGTGAAAAAGATAAATTTAGTTATAGTTAGAAGCAACTGAAATTATTTTTTTAAATTCAAAGCTGTTTTTTTAATTGTCATTGTGAAGCTGTGTGAAGTATTGATTTTAAGATATAAAATTACATTTTCTCTCTAAGTTGTGCTTTTGAGCGCCTTCCTTATTTTCTTCCTTCACTTGCAAATAATTTAGTTTGCAGGTGAAGGAAGTTTGGAACATATTTAACTTAAGTAACTTAAGGTATAATTAAGTTAAGTTAATAACTTAGGTTATTAAGTTAAAGAGTTAGTAACTTATTAGCTTAATAAGTTACTATTAACTTAACTTAAATAACAGTTATTTAGAACTTAACCAAAGTTATTAAATGAAGTTAATAAGTTAATATTAAGTTATTAACTTAATAAGTTAATAAGTTAAACGCTATTGTGATGTTATTATTAGTAACAGGTCAATATTAAGTTAATATTAACTTAAGTTGATAGTTACTTAAGTTTTTGAGTTATTAGTAATAACTTAATAAGGTAATATTAACTTGATATTAACTTATTAAGCTACATATACTATAAAATATTAATAATATGTACATTATATATTATTGATATACAGTATATGGATACTACTAATAGTTACTTAATAACTTATCATCACTGATAATTCCATGGGTTAAGTAACTTATGGAGTTGTGGACAAGAGTTGGTGACTCTTGTAGCTAATAACGCTGTCTTCAAGTGCAGCTAGAGTTATTTGTGTTTCTTGTAATGTTTCTTTATACATTTAGAAAAAGAAGTACTTTGAATTACTCTCCCAAATTACCTTAGTAATTATTTGCAGTCATATTCAATAAATTCAAATATTACTTAAATAAATGGCTGCACATTGGTGCAGTTGGTAGCTCTGTTGCCAGAATAATAAATTGTATTATAAATAAATAGTATTATTCAAACCCAAGCAGGAAGGTCTTGGGTTTGAATCAAGGGCTCTTTCTGCATGGCGTTTGCATGTTCTCCCTGTGCATGCGTGGGTTTTGTCCAAGTGCTCCGGTTTCCTCCCACAGTCCAAAAACATGACTGCCAGGTTAATTGGTCTCTCTAAATTGTCTTTAGGTGTGAGTGTGTTAACCACTGGAGATAGGCACCAGAGATCCCACGAGGTTTAAGTTAGTTGCATGTGAGCCACTGCTCTCCCTATGCATTGCTATTTCAGGCCCCAATTATTGTTTAATATATAATGGTTCAAAAGCAGCTCTAAGCAGGCGGGTTTTTAGTCTAGTCTTAAAGGAACTTAGTATTTCAGCTGTTCTATCCACCTTATTCCTAGCCCCCAATGATACTTTGCGTGATTTATGGGCGCGACTTCCGCCGCAAACCGGAACCGCCATTTGTTTACGCGTTAGCAACTCACTAACCGCCTTTCGTCAGAGCTTTTAGGCTATAAAATATGTGGGAACACCAGCTATCAAAGCTTAAATGTGACAATATTGGTTTACCTCAACCTACAGCTATTGCGGGGAGGGATGGCAACTGCACTAGCATATGTAGCTACTCGCACTAGCATATGTAGCTACTCGCACTAGCATATGTAGCTACTCGCACTAGCATATGTAGCTACTCGCACTAGCATATGTAGCTACTCGCACTAGCATATGTAGCTACTTCACTGACTCAGTCACTTCGGATGTAGATGCGGGTTTTCTTCCCTTGGCTTTCTAGCCACACAATGAAATGAGCACACATAAAGCATTTTGGGTTCTCTCTTCAAGTTTAGATTTTTTAGCCGAGTTCTTTTTGCTTGCTTATCTGTCAGTAGACAATGAAAACTACCGCTTTTGTTTTGGGAGCACGTTCAAAATACACTTGCTGCAGTCACAAATGAAACGTGGTTTGATTATTAGTACAGCCACAAACAGCACAAGTTACCCGACCTCCACAAGGGAATCTTACGACACTTTCCAGTGGCAAGTTGCTCTCTATAGCAGGTTCGGTTCGGTTCTAGTCCAGTGGGGAGATTCTCCGTATTACGATCTGGAGCGCAACAGCTGCGGTAATTTCTCCGCTGATTTGCAGCGTCATTCAGCAATGGAGATCCTCGAGGTTCTGGTTGTGATGGACTAAATAATCCCAGATATTTTATTTTGTCTTATAAATAAATTTTTGCTGGCCCAATCATATTGATAAAGACTCAGATTATGAACTTTATTATTTTTTAAATTCATCACACCAAGCTAATATTATGTAGCTCTGGTGTTTTATACTGTCGGCACAAACCTGCAGCTCAGATCTCTGACCAGCTTCTCGCTCTTCTCTTTATTACTGTCAGTTCTTCAAAGAGCTAGCAGAGTTGCTAATTCACGCTCATTCCATTACAAAACTTGACGATCGTATTCCTGTCGCTCCCCGTGATTAAACTCACAATTACGATAATCTGTACTGAGCAGCTCTCTGATAGCAGACGGTGTGTCTGTAAACAAGTTTTACTAAATACTGTATTATAAACGAAAAGAGAGATGTAACTTATATCATGAAGCTCGACTAGCAAAAAAACCCTACAAATTACAATGAAATACTGCTACTTCCGGTGGGGGCCGGAAGTAAGACCCACAATCGTTCCCCAGTAAGCCTCCCAGGTATAATTAATCCTCTCTGAAAACTGTGTGAGTGAGACACAGAGGGAGAGACAAAATTCTAGCCGTTTTGAGTCTGACACAAAAGTGTCAGGTAGAATTTGTTTTGATTGGAATTTGGCTGGTTTTCGCTAATTACGTCGCCATAGTTACTCAAAATTCCAACAGAAGTAATAGCCTGCATGCCGAGATCCAGCCACATGTTTTGATATACATATTTTGTGGGGGTGCACGCAGCGGTATGAGCCGCATTAACGGTGAAAGGAAGCGGCAGTTATTTTGAGGTGTAGAGTAATAGCTGCCTTCCATGCATTGCATGGAGGCATTGAAATGCCTTGCTTTGTAAGGCATTTTAATGCTCTCCTATGTTTTACTATGGGAGACCCCAACTAAATGCATAAAAGAAAACTGAAGTGATCTCATCTAAATAAGACTAGATTAGTGTAAACTAAGCAAACCCAAGACTGTAACAAATTGGTTGAGTTATCCACTTCAAATACGCTCTTATGTGTGCATAAAAAGATGAATGCTGAGTGTGACTTGCCAAATATATATTTTATTAGAGCTACCGGTTCACAAGATGAGTTACTTTTCCTCCAAATACACTTTGATGGACATATATTAAATATTTCAGGTTTTCCTTTCATTATCCATATTTACTTCACAAACTATGCTGAATGTTCAATATTTTCAGCCCATATACCTTGTTGCAACTAAACTAAGATGGTTAAAATCAAGGTTAGCAAATAAGAAGCAAGATCCATAGGCTACTATGGTTTGACAAAGGACTTTGATTTGTGATGTTTGTTTTCAAGGGGTTGAGAAAATCTTTTAAGAAAGTTGCCTTTTGTAAAATCAACAAAATAAAATGCAGTTTCTTTTTGTCATCCACACAAACCAAGCATGGGCTAAATATGTAAAAATGAAAAGACAGCAAAGCTATGCACAAGTGTCATGCTGTTGTGTCTTACATCTCATCATGCACCCACTGTTTATTCCAGCATAACTGATAAAGCTTTAATGCAGATAAATTATAGAGGAGCTACAAGAGTCTTAATCTCTCAGTCCAACCAGTTTAAATAATGCATGATTGCAACAACTACATTAATATTTTTGCATGCAGCAGTTAACTGTTTAACACAGCCCCAAGTCTCTTCAGAGTTGTGATTGTTTCACAATTACACTAATCACAAATGTTCATGCTGGTGTGAAAAAAAAAAAAAAAAATATATATATATATATATATATATATATATATATATATATGACGGCTTCCTTTAAGATGTTATTCTAAATTATGGAGATTCAGAAAATATCGGGTGGCACTGTACTTGTTTGCACTTGGGCCATGATATGTGGAACATCAAGCTAGAAAAGGGGCAAATTTGAAAGAATAGGTTAGTAAGAAAAGGCTAAGGATTTAGGCAAATACGGACAGATTCAAGAAAACATACGAAGATTAAAGCATGCTTTAGCTCCCACTATGATGAATTTGTTCTGCATGGGTACCAGGTTGACTTGGTGGTCTTTTTAAGTTTCTGATTTAGGAATATCACATAGGAATCCTGGAGTTACAATTGGAGTACGAAGGAGTCACCAACTTTCTGCAGCGCCAATCACTACAGATCCCCAAATTTCTTATGGCCTTCAGATTAGTTCAAAAACAGTGAGCAGAGAGCTTCATGAAATGGGTTTCCATGGTCGAGCAGCTGCATCCAAGCCATACATCACCAGGTGCAATGCAAAGCGTTGGATGCAGTGGTGTAAAGAATGCCGCCACTGGATTCTAGAGCAGTGAAGGCCCATTCTCTGGAGTGGCGAATCATGCTTCTCCTTCTGGCAATCTGATGGATGAGTCTGGTTTGGCAGTTGCCAGGTCAATGGTACTTGTCTGATTGCATTGTGCCAAATGTAAAGTTTGGTGGAGGAGGAGGTTGTTTATCAGGAGCTGGGCTTGGATCCTTAGTTCCAGTGAAAGGAACTCTGAATGCTTCAGCATACCAAGACATTTTGGAAGTTTCAAAAACACCATCATCTACTAGAATAAATGACCATTAACAAGGATCTCAGCTAGTCCAGGACAAAGGCGTCACCTCGCTCATTACAACTGCAGACTTTTTTTTTTTTAGAATGACTTTCATTTATGACTATACTGTTGTTTCATAAACTCTAATGTTTATGAAAGAGACAAGAATTCTCCTCTAACAGGCTTTTATGTTTTTGCTAAATATATTTTAATGAGTGAAGCAACTTAAATATTACTGACCTAGACTATCTAATCGATAGATAGTCTAGGTCAATAGACTATCTATCTACTGACCTAGATTTAGATCTGATCTAGACTATCTAATTGACAGTCAAGATCAGATTATCTACTTTTTTTAAAAGTAGGTAATCAAGTGTTTGCTGGAAAGTTAGCTATTTTACAAAATGCTTGCTGCCAAAGTGGTTCAACTTTGACATCAAAAAGTAAAATCAGTCAAACATGATAAGATTATTTATTTTATTGAAATTTGCATGGGGATAAGTGCTACATGTAAACAAATACTGGACACTATTACATTTATACCCTTGGCTACTTTGTAATGCATGTCCCCAGATGGGGCTTTAACAACATAAATCAGCTTAAAAGACAATAAAACAGCATAAGATAAAATATCAAACATAACAGAAATGCTAAAATAACTTAAAACAGAACACAATAAAACAAGATCCATCGTGGAACCTGGCTGTGTATCAGCCAAGACAAAGATTCTTGCCATTTTATAGTACAATCCAGTTACTATGATACATTCAATTATAAAAATGTTGTATACAACTTGAAATAAATTTGACTTCACAATTTGACATCTTGAAATAGACCTCTCTCTCTTGAAGAAGCTCCTACTCTTCAGAATGTTATCACAACAGTGTTCATCCATGATGTTCTTTACAACCATTCTAAGGAGTGTTGGACTGAAAAGTGGTGTGTATGATAAGCTCAGCACATATCCAGTTTCATCAGGTATTTGCTAATTGCTGCTGTTGCTAGTCTGGCAGAGGTTTGTGGGGCAGGTCATGGGGTGCTATGTGAACCAGAAACTTGGCTGCAGACCTTTGTGAAATTAGGCGGTGCCTTGAAGGAGCAAGCGTTTAGGCACCCCTAAATGGTTGCCATGGGAGATTCAAAGATTTCTCAAACATGCATGAAAAAAATCCAAGCAACACTCCAGGTGTGTTTTTGGATGAGAGAAGTACATTCTAGCATGACATAAAGGTTAAAAACATAACATACTGTTACCTTTTGAAAATGGTAGGCAGTAAGTAATTCAACAAGTGTCTGTATTCTTGCACCTTGACTGCCAGCCTTATGTCAATTTCCATTTAGTACTAGTACTACGAATCTCAAATATTTTAGAGTGTTCATATTAAATTTTAAGTATAAAAGAATCCATACCAATAATAATAACTAAATATTGTATTCTGGTTGTAAGGAGCAAAATACAAACAGATTCAGTTGTTTAGCTGTTATTTTTACCAAAAAAAGTCTGAAAACTTCATGAGTATGCATATTAATATGACAGGACCCTGATCTCTAGTGATTATGACAAACCTACAGTTCTGAAGTATACTTTCAGAACAACACTTGTGAAATGCTGAAACAAAATTTAATTACCACATGAATAACATATACATAAAACTGATTTAGTGTAAATGCTATTATGTGGGACAAATTGCAAACAACAACTACATTTAAAAATACAGACAGAATATTTAAGTCAAATTAGAAAAGTTATGAGCTGAGATTACAGAGATGAAAAACAGTTTTGAGAGTAGTAAACAGTGCATGGAAAAAGTTTTACACAAAGACAAGAAGCACACATTTCGTAAACCCGTCTGTGTGTATACATCAGCGCAATCAGGGTAGTTGCTGAATTACATAATGATGTTTCCTTTGTCTCTCTGTCCTTAACACACAAATGGACATTTGCTGCAACAGAGTCAATTTCAAACAATATTGAAATAGACAAGTACAACTGCTTTTGAGTTCAATTAAGTGTTCTTGGCACTGCCATAGATCCATAACCATAAGAATGGCAGTGTCAAAGTATTAAGAAATGCTGAAACTTACATCTTCCAGATCACAATGAACATAGGTGTGTGGTGAAAGTCACAAAACCATTAAATTTCTGCAATTTTTCTGGCTTGACGACCTGAGGAAGAATCAGATTTTCTTTTTTTAAATATGTCCTCATTGCAATGGACGGTTCTTTTTCCAGCGCTGTCCTCACTGGCTTCTTTTCTTCAAGACTGCCGCAGAAATTTCTTTGTCTTTTGCTTTCTATTAAGCATGCAAAGCAGACCAATCATTACAAACGATTTGCATCAGAATAATTGCCGCAATCATGATCCTCCTGGGAAAATAAGGTGGCCAAACCTCAGCAGTTTATACAACACTTTCTGCTTCTCGTCTCCCTGGATGCTCTGATCTGGTCTTGGCTGGGTTGAGTGGTGGCATCACAGGGCACTGGAAGAGACTGACTGGAACCCACACACATGCCTTGAGACATAGCCTCTCTCTCCTTCTGTGTTTCATTCTCTCGCCCAGCCAGCTGCCATCATTGAACTGATTCATGTAGAAATCCTCCACAACAGAAAAAACCTGCCAGCTCCAGTCGTAAGTAGGAAAAAATCCACATAAAAGCGGGCATCAAAGAAAGGACATAACATTCGCTTTCCTACAAGATAAATAAAAAAGTCAGAAACTGCAGCTGTTCTGCCCAGTTGAAATCTTCCGCCTTTGTTTTGCATCTTCAGTAAGTTGGTTTCGCAAAGCTTTTTTTTTCCAGAGAATTAGCATTTTCTGTTGAGCATTTCTAGTGTGATTTGTACCCCTCGAAACATTTCGCCCATACTCCCCATACCTCCTTATTTTCCCTTCCTGCTGCCAGACAAGTTTTCCCAGTCAGTCACAGTACTCAGCCTGCAACCCCTTTTGTGGGTGTGCTTGTTTAGTACAGGTCTGGTTTGTGAGTGTGGCGCACGCCATGCCAGCCAGTATAAGAGGGGAGACGTGTGGACAAAAAAAAAAAAAAAAAAAACTCTTTGTAAGTTATGAGAACACTGAGGCAGACGCAGGCACTCATAAATTATACGGTTCATTTGCATATTCAGGGCATAAGACATTATGCAAATCCCATCAATTTGCATAATGAATTCCTCTTGTTGCCACAATTGCCCAGTTGCTACTTTTTAGTTAAAAATAAAATAAAGAATATCTAACAATAATTAATAGTATATTCAAATCATTGTAAGCTCTTAGAGTTTAAAAAGGGGATTGTTTCTGTAGTCAAACCTTTGTCTTTTATTGAACAATCAAAACAATCACAAAATGTAAACAGAATAAACAAAGAAAAAGCATCTCAGAGTTAGAAAAATTATCTCATGAAGTCATTTGTGAATACAAGTAAAACATATATTAATTACTCAAATCTGTTTTGACTAATTAAGCAATCCAGTGCATTGCTAATTAAGAGCACGCAGCAATTCTCTCAAGGGAAAAGATGAAAAAGATCTATTAATTTAACCACTTCTGTTGCTTGCCTTCAGTCTCGTAAGTACCGTAAACAAAAAATACTAGAAGGCCATTGTATTTGAGATAGTTATTAAATATGCAGAGTATTATCAACACTATTGCAATATACAATTATTCATAAATTGTTTATTTGCCATGTGTCACACAAGTAGCAGTAATACATGGGATTAAAATACACCTTTAAGCGAAACAAGCAATTGTGAAAAAGCTAAAGAAACCTAATGAGATCGTTAATTGGGGGATGGGAACTATCTAGAGTGACAATAAAACAAGAAAGATTTAATTAGAGAAATTGCAAGACAAGAAGAGGAAGAACAAGGAGATTAGATGAATGACGATAAGTATTAAACTGCCTGGGCAATATTGTGCAGTAGGATCAGTGAGTAAAAGTCCACTTTAATCAGCTACAGTCAGATAGCTTGAGGTCCTTCACTTTGCACTGTGGCACAAACAGTCCACTCTGGTTTCACTGCACCAAAAAGAGACTGGATTGAGGACCAGTGCAGAGGAAAGGCAAAACTGAGAATCACTAATGCAAGGCATCAAGGTTAAAAGGCTTAACTCAGTAGACCTGATCAAAAACTTTTATTTAAAGCTGTCATCTTCGATCGCTGGCTATTGGAACCAATTAGCACAAATGGTAATTAGTGTAAAGCAGCAGACAGGAAAAAAAGAGGGCAAGGAAGGATGGGTATAATGGGCATGTGGAAGAAAACTACCGAATAGGAGGAGGGTGAGCAAGAGAGGGACAGAGATAGAAAGGGGATGGGCAAATAAGGGAAACAAGGAGCGAATGTGCCTGATGGCAGGGAGAAGTTGGCACAGTGCCATCCATTCAGTGCTAGCATCAAGACGGACTACTGTTCGCTCAGGGATTTGCTGATAGATATATACCTCGGAGGACAAAAAGGCTGCTGTCGTTTTGATAGCGCCAGACTTCTGGATATTTTTATTTTACTTTTTTAGGATAGAAGGTCATCTTATGATTGAAGATATGGATCACCAGACATCCTTCCATTCTATCTTCAATGCCGATTTGGAGGACTAACAAACTTACGATGAAGACTAGACAATAAAACCTAATGTTAAGATGTACTGAAATGGAAAAGCTGTTAAAACCTAGCGCCAAAATTGAGGTAATGGGGTGGATGTTCAGCTCTCTAGAGTGCAACCAGAGTTAATTACCGAAGATGTGAGACCGGAAGTCCAGTCTTGATAATGGATGCCAAGCACACAAGAAATGGGAGGTGGAGACAGAGTTGAATAACAACACTCTATAAAAAAAAAGCAAAAAACTTTGAGCTGTTTTGTTGGGATAACGGGGAGTGGCGGTGGCACAGAAAACTCCTCCCACTGACTCATTCTCACTCTCTCACTATCCATCGGAGCTACCGCTTGTGATGCCAGGCAGTCAGCCATCTGGGCAGGAGACACCATGCCATTCCTTTCGTTAGGAGTTAAGGATGTACCCTTTGGAAAATGATGAACCAGTCTCACGGTTGGCATTTAAATACGCAGGCAAAAATTCCTACCTTGGAGGATTGCCAGGGACAAATAATTCGGCAGTTTTGAGTGTCGATTGGTTTACCGGCGGGAACGTGATGGCATCTGGCATGAAAACTGGCAAAGGACACTGGAGATATATCGTTATTAAACCCAATCGGCACGATGGGATACCCTTCGCGTATCAGCTGGTAAAAACAAAAGAGAACGAACAAACAGGAGGAGACCTTGCAGAGAAGATAGGGCTAATTAGAGCAAAATTAGCATCGTTAATTAGGCTGTGTCATTCAAAGAAACAATTTTAATATGTAAACAATAGACTTCATAATGAAGAAGAGCAGCAACATCAATAAAATCAAAAAGGAGTATATGTCACGAGGAAAGCAGCAAAGAGTCTGACTTTTAGTAAAAGGACATAAAGCGAAAGCTTTCTTATGCCAACACCCTTCCCCCTTTACTCGTCATTTTCCCCTGTGTAAACTGCCATTCTACACTGAACTGGCTGGCAGCAACGTTCAATGTCTACCACTGCAACAGATGCCACCAATCTGCTAGTGGCAAAAGGAGGAGGAGGGAAGAATGGACCTGGGGGACTGTGGCTGAAGCTCAATAGCAGCTGTTTACAATGCCAAAGACATGAAAGAGAGAGACAACAAAGATACAAACATAAGGATGCATCTTAATCAACTTCAAAAAGAAATTATCAATAGACAGTTGGTTATACTAACTTTTATCCTTACTTTAAATGTGCAGATGTAAACAAATTTTACTTGCACTGTGGCAACATCATCATCTCGTAAAGGGACATACTTCTGCACATAAAAATAGCACAGTGAAATGCAAACATTTATGTTATACATCTATATGTAAAATGATAATGAAGGTCTTTAAATACTACGGATTCAACCTTAGCAGTATTACAACAACAGTGAGATAGTTGGCACAGAAACTACTGGGGCGTTGTGAAATGGGCACACAAGAGATTGAAATGAGGAGGAAACCTGAGTACGAGAGACATTCAGGGGGGAGGTGCTGGCCTGCTTGCAACCACACTGGGGGTACTGAGGCCGTGGGAACTCATTACATCCTCCACACCCACATCGCTTTGACTTTTTTCTGCCCCTTTCTTGCCAACCACCCAAAAGAACTGAACAAACTCCACCCTTAGAGGATTTTCCTTCCTGCGCTAAACTATCATAAACAGATGCAACACAGACCTAACAACTGGTCTGAACCACAGCTAGACATACTCTCTGGGTCGAAGGAATGTTTCTCTGGTCCCAGTTCTGCTGGCACCGGGCACAGATGGGCATCGCCGCAAAGACACATCGGAGGATTTCATCAATTATGCTTTATTATTAACATGCACATGGAATTAAAATAGTAATTAGCAACGCATGGATATTCATCATCTGTTCCCCTTCAAACTGCATTTTTTTCCTGGGATTTATTTGGAAGAACACCATGGTTGTACAAGATGAATAATTAAGAGAGGGATTTTGACGTCTTTTTCCTTGCTACAAAACATTGGAGCAATCAATATGTCTGAATCTGCCATCTGCACGACTCAAGAAAGATCATTTAAAAGATGGCATCTTTTCGGGCATTTTAAACGCACTAATCAGGATCGCGACAAACGCGATTAACAACGTAATTAGTAACTGCTGGCGCATTTCTTCTATATTCATCAGATGGAATCACGTGGATATTTTAATCACTCGGAACTAATCAACGCTGGATAATCACCCTTTTATTTGATTCCATGGGGGATGTTAATTGTGGAGCATCTTCATTGCACAAATGGATTACAAAAAAAAGAGGGCTTGCACAAGAGAGCAGGATGGAATGGGGGGTGGAGTGTATCTGTGTTTGAGAGAGGGAGAGAGAGAGAAGGAAAGAACGGGGATATTTTTCTTCCTTCGTTATATGCCAGTAGTCAAATAATGCTACAGTACTCATAAACACCGGAGAGAAAAGCTCCTGCATTGCGAGTCATGTTCAAGGCACTTTTTCCTGGGAAACCTGGTCTCTTTACTTTGTGCGTGCTCTTTGTAGCACCATCTATCATGTCTGAAGACATCTGCGTATCCTGGCTCTGGATCTTACAAAACTGGGCTGAGAAGAAACCTTACAGGGATCTAATTTCTGTCAAACTGGATACTACTTGTGTTATTCTCATTATTAGTGCATTAGAATTGTTAATCTTCGAAAGAGTGGCGCTTGGTGGAAGTGGAATGCAGCAGAGAGACACTGTAGCGGGCACTGGCTAATGTCTTCTATGCTTAATCATCCTACAACAGAGCGGTTTTATGCATATTTCATTTGCATATCATTAACCGCCAAAGCATACGGGCAAATGGCAGACGAGAGCGAGGGAGTGGAAACCGAGAAAAAAATTGGGAAAAAAAAGCAGCTCATTAAGCGATGACAATCTTCAAAGAAGTGTGCTTGATTCAGACAATCTGCCAATTTGTTTATTTCAAAATGACTTTATGAAAAAAATAATTGCTTTCAGCCTTTCGAACGAGGAATAATTAGTCGCGTTATAATCTATGCAAGAGGCCATCACAGATACAGCGAATGTCTGTTCATGTAGAACTAATGGATGTTTGTTGATTTGTAAAGCGAAACAGAAATTTGATTATTGCCATTTCTGACTTTTAAAAATAAAATTATGGATCAAGAATGTAAAGTTATTTCTTTGAAATCATATGCACTGGATTCATTCAATATATCCAATAAGATTAGAACATTGCAAATGGTACAAGTCAAGTTGTGTGTTTCATTTAAACAAGCTGAAGAATGAAAACAAACCTTTTCACTTAGAAGGAAGAATTTGCACCAGTTTAATAATATCTTTTGACAATTACATTTAAATAAGCTCAAAATATGCTTTAGTGTTAATGTCAAATGATTTAAAGCTCCTGGATATGTTAAGTACCTTTGATGAATCAATCTAACACACACACAAACAAAATATGTGTCAAAATTCAGAGCTTTTAAAAAGACAAAAATCACCACAAGTTAATAATGAATGAAGAGATGCACACATTTCAGACCTTTAACACTTCAAAGCATTCTAGGCAAAATAACTGAAGTTTCATAAGAAATAAATTACTTAAAATATACTATCAAATTCAGAGTTTAGGTTTTGACTTGAGGGGAGTTAAAATTGTTGTAAACAATAGCGTACTCATTGGCAACATTCTCTGTAAAAAACAAAACGAAAAAACAAAAACTGTTTTTTTTTTCCTCTGAGATCTGTAGTTTCAGTTGCACGCACCCCCCCCCCTCTCAAACTCTATACCCACCCTCTCCTTTTCCCAGGCACACTTCTTTAATTCTCCTCCCTCTGCATGGCACCCCCCCAACCTCCCTCCTAGACAGAATATTCAAATGAAGTGAGCTTTACGCCTCACACAATTAACCATGTTTAGTAATTTGAGAAACGAGTGCCGCAGGGCCGGGGGGCAGGGGTTGTAGAGATGAGTAGCAGACTGGCAGGGGGAGGCCCAGCGAATTTGTTGGGTATGAGCCTGGCGCTTTGTAATCGTGGCACATGCAGATGTCGCTGTAGTTCTTCCAAAAGCGTCCACTAACCGAGCGGGAGGGAGGGGGGTAACGAGGAGCTCATTTGGCATCACATACCTCCACCATGCGTTCTTAAAGAGTGAAAACTGGTAGTGTGTGAGAAAGTGGGTGGCAGCCAGGGCCGGTGAAGTTGACATGGGTGAGGATAGGCTTAAGGGAGATCTCTGCCAGCATAAGAGAATGTGGATCCAAATAATAAAGCAGAAGAGGTTAAGCAATACCAGTGAGATGTCAGTGTATTTCTGAGTCTGTCATAAGATGTAGACATTATGCAGAGTGCTGGTATTAATATGCATGCGAGCCCTCTTTATTATGCAGCTCAACGTGAGGTAATATTGCCAGGCTGTTCTGCCATCCCTTGGTTACTCTCTGAATGTTATCTCTCTCTGAACAAACAGAGCCCTCATTTCCTCACTCTCCTATCAAAATGTTTAATTAGCTATCATATCCAGAGGTCAATATGAAATGAAAACACAAGCTCCATTGGTAACAGGTGGGGGGGAAATAAAAATCACAAAGTTATATATTTCAGCAGGATAATAGTGTCTGTATATTATGAGTTTAATTTCATGCTTACTTCTAGCATCATACATTTCAAACTCGCTTAGAAAAGGTCATTTACATCTGTTCACAGTAATAAAAAAGCAATAAGAAGATAAACAATTTACTCCATTTTTCACATTCAACTGACAATAGGATATTATGTGCAATGACTGATGTTTCTCAGAACTTCAAATCAAACTTTAAACCAATGAGATATAAACATAAAATAATACAATTTCAAATGGATGTGTCACAATTCCACTTGACTTCCTTAGAACCTGATTATAACACGTACAATAAAGAGCCACTTTATGCAAGTGGTTAGTTCTCTTAGCAACACCTTTTAAAATAAGTCTTGCTTTAGTGCTAACTACGCAAAGCTATTCATTATGCTGTTCAGCAAAATTCAAGATAAAAAGATTATATATAAATCAGTACTCAAAATTCTGCCTAAAAATACAACATGTTTTCTGTGTGCAATATTTGGGCTATCAGAGAAAAAACTAAGTTGTTTATCTACTACCTTATCGTCTCTTGCATTAGTAAATCACCTCTACAACGAATTTGCAGACCTATAACATATGTCTTTGGCTCAACACATTGTCAGCAGACAAAACCTACAGCTATAGAATTAACTGTTACTGTTTGCAATCATAATACAAACATTTGGATTATTTGCATACAATCATAATGGGCATAAAACTATTTTAAATATGTTCTTATAAAGTTATCCCCTTATCAAAACATTGAGAGTGTTGCTTTGACTCTTCCAGACATGTTTGAAAAATCCTTAATCTCCCATGGCAGCCATTTGGGGTGCCTAAGTGTTTGCTCTAACAAAACAAAGCGCCACCTATTTCCACAAAGCTCCTCCTTAGAGCAGCAGGCCCCAGTCGAGCTCCCCTCCCACAGAGAACCCCTTGCCCATAACAACCCCACACAACTCTTCCAGACAGGTGACAGCAAAAGACACCTGGTGGAAATGTGCATCATACAAACTACTTCTCACTCCAACACTTTTAAGAATGGTTGTAAATGGCATCCTGGAAGAGAATTGTTGTCAGAAAGAGTAAGAGCTTCTTATAGAGACAGATGCCAATTTCAAGACGTCAAATTGCAAAGTCAAATTCATTTCTGATATATACAGCATTTTCCTAACAACTGAAAGTAACAGTTACCTGATAGTGCTATAAAATGGCACTATGTGCCTGCAAAATACAGAATAGAAACCCTTTGACTTGCTATTTTTTGTAAAACAACTGCACATCAGAAAACTCAATTTTATAACTAAGAATTGGGTGCATCATTTAGAATTTATTGTAGGTTTTATTTAATTAACACTGGTTCATAGTTATATGAACAAGCTAAAAATATATATGTAGCATTATCAGTATTTAGTTTAATGTTCCCTAGCATATTACACACTAGCCAAAGGATAGTGGTAGCAACTAATATCAACAAGGTTCTGGCATATTTCTGGTGGGCTGCTCTTCTTGGCTGAATTGGTACAGTCCATCTAAATCAGTTAAGTTCCTGGCAAGGATCTGATTTTTAAGAATAGTTCTCTCTTTTTTTCTTGCCCAAACCCAAAATCTGGGAAATGTGTGGACTGTTTTAAAAAAACACAGAAAGCCAACCAATTTAATCAAACTATTCTCCCAAGATGAACCTTACTCTTGGGGTGAGTGGTTAAACGTAGTGGTTAAATTTACAGCCAGAATCATAGCCACAGTGAAAACTGCTAAGTAAGATTTGCCCAACCTCCAACCTTGTATAAATTAGAGAAAATCTATAAAATATACAACCTTCTGCATCTATCCTAATTTAGGTTTTGCAAATTATTTCAAGTCTTGGGTTATATGTTCCATTCTAAGAAAAACAATCGTTTAAAGTATTAAAGTCCAGAATTAACAACATGTCTATACCTGTGATAGGTAGATGGAAATTTTTCACAACAATATGTGTGACAACTGTTTTGTCCAACTAAGAAACATGAACGTTTCCTTAGCCACTATCTTGTGTGAAGTCAGTAGATTAATTGGTTCCCAGCAATTCTATCAGATTATTATTAATATGCTGTCATGGATGCAACTGCAGTGACCCAATGTATCTGTCCAGCTTTTCATAAAGTGCTGTGAAGGTCAACTGTCAATCAGCATACACGGTATGATAATAAGTTTTTAAAGTCAGTACGAGGACGCCATTAGCACTAGCAGTAATGGCTGATGAAAGAACTGTCATAACTGATAGCCTCTAGGGATGATTGCTTCAAGACTGATTAGCTGAGGAGACAAAGAAGAGAAGGTGGAAGCTTCACTGCAGAGTGAACATACATTTCAGACAACAGATGAGTTGGTCCTACATAATAACATTAGCACACAAAGAACTATCTACTAATAAGTTAGATAATGTCTGGTGGCCTGGTGTAATGTCTTTAGTAATATAACGTTATAATGTCGAAGCAACAAATCCCTGTTTCTTCAATAAAACTGAAGTCTTAAATGAATGTCAAGGACACATCGAGGAGGAAACGCAGACAAAGTGCAGTACTCAAAGCGTACTATGTCAGAGATAAAGACGTACCATTACAGTTCGACTATTCTGCTTCGTTTGGTGAGAAACAGTCTGTTTCAAATAGTAAAGATTGACTACACATGAAAAATAGCAAGAAGAGCAGGAGATCCTGTGGGAACCAGTCACTAAATGCCCCTTATGGGTCCTACATATTCTCTGAGATACTGTATAATTGTATGGGATCGTTGGCAAGTGGACAGTTTAGTGTCAGGCAAAATGGAAGAAAAAAGGTTCAAGAGCTTCCATGATCCCTATTCAGAGCCGAGTTTAAAACAGAAGCTTGTGAAAGGACGGATAAGACAGAGGCATCCAAAATATCAGGAAAAAAAAGAGAGAAAGAGGAGGAATAAGTGCAAGTGCTGAAGATGAGACAGTGTGAAAGAATGGCTTGTCTGTGCTGGTCCCACATGGCCTGAACTGGGCAGCTGGCAAGGGAGCCATTACATGCATGTCTCTGACAGCTCACTCTCCCATTAAGGCAGCAGAAAGTTAACACCACCACTCTCATGCCCTGGCTTCGTAATGCAGACTATATCATCAGCCAGTGCATATACTTTAATAGTTTTAGTGGAGAGTTTCTTCACATTTGAGATCTTTATAGGCACTTAAAACATTCACCAAAGTCTTTACAAAGAGATTGAACAGCAATGGCATTAAAACACTTGTTACGTAATCAGAGGCAAATATAAAACTATAATGGCATGAACTGATCTACTGAGTTGTTGTGCCGTGAATGTCATTGATTACATAGAAATAGAAAATATTATGTTTCAAAAATGTGAGTATGGTGGATAATCCATTAGATATACAATAAAAAGGTCAAACTCTTACTAAGTTGATGTAAAAAAAATTAAATGCTGTAGTTTGCCTCTATGAAACCCAAAACTTGAATAGTAAAGTTTGTTTAATATCAGGAAGCCAACTTATTTAGTCCATTTCTATTTTTGTTTTTCATTGAATGACCTCTCCTTTCCTTCACTTTTTCCTCCTCTGGTTTCACTTTATCCTTTTATGTGTGTGGTCTTATAGAAATATGCAGATTCTACTTGGTGAAATCCTATTACTCCCCTGCTTCTGTCTGTTCTGCTAGCATTGACCTGATGCACTACAGCTGCCAAGCTGCTCTCCTGAGCTCACCATGTCAGACAGCTACAGTACTCAGGCACGGTGTTTCCTGTCTCGCACGCCACACTTATCTAACAATGCTGAAGTCCATCTGAAACACCATGAACCTGCAAGTGGGAAACTCTAGGAACAAAATGTAACTCAAAATTTATTGCACTGTCTAGAGAAAACCTGTGTGGTTAAAATCATGCTGAAAAGTCAACATTTGGTGGTGAAAGCTCGGGAGAAAGAAACTATTAAGAGAATAGAAATAGTCAAAATTGCTCATGTCTTGGTAAAGGATACCGTTTTAAGTTATAAGTCCTTGAAAATGACTAAACTTACGTCTGTGGACCTGCGGAAGCAACTATGCTACACTGAAAATTAACTAGACTTATTAAACCTAATTTTTGACGCATGTAATATGTAATATGACGCATGTATGATTTTTTTTTTACATGTTGGTAATCTGAAAGCCAAAGCATGTGCCTTTCATGTAAACGTAGAAAAAATATCACTCATGTACAGTAATTTACAGTGGTTACACCATAACCTTGAAAGTTATGGGCTTAGATTAACTACAATCCAAATTATGATTTTTACAATATAATATGTTCAAAATTTATATGAGTATTTTTTATTTTTTTTGCTTTGTTTTGTTTTTATAGCCAGACTCCTCTTTAAACTGGAAAAGAAGCACGATTCATAGTATAAAAGCACCACTTAAACTGACTTTGCATAACACAAAGATTTTATTTTTTTTATCTGACTTAAAAAAAATATTAAGAAAACTCAAAGAAATATGGAACAAAGTGTTTTAACCAATACAATGTGTCATTTCTGTGTTGGCTTTTAAAGTGAAATCAGTTCTTACCTGGCTCTTTATAGATCCAACTTGCAACTTAGTCCAGACGTCCTCAACCATCACTGGAACTGCTTTAGCTGAAAAGAAGTTTAACATAAAGAAGAGTGAGATAACTATAATATAAAAGGTGACAGTCTAAAAATAGCAAGTTCATAATAAGGAATAAGAATCAGATACCATCAATAAAAAGATAATAAGAATTGAAAAACAGAAGGAAAAGACTTTTTAGCATGCACAGATTTTTACTTTAACGTTTCACTTTGTTTGTCATACAAATAACACACCTACTGTATTACCCATCCCATTACAAAATATGTAGGATAGAAAAGTCAGTTCTGTAGAAAATAAAAAACTCAGTCTCCATTAGTGCATGTCTTTAGCATACACAAATGTTTTTCACCAGACATTTTGTAGATCTAAAACTGATTTCTAAAGATATGTCTGTCTAATTAGCAAGATCACTTCTTTGAAGCTGTATAGCTCTTAAAGAATTAATTGTCTTGTCAATGTAAACAGTGGAGTCAGTTGTTGCTGACATGACCAATCAAAATAGTTTATTTCAGTAGTTGCCAAAATTGGATCTGTGACCCTATAGGTTGTGAAATCTTAGCAGGGTTTGTAGGTGGTGTCCAGAAATCAAATTACTTTAAAATGTGTGCTTATGGATTATTTTTTACATACTTGCATATTATTGTCAGAGCTTTGTAGTCCACAAAGCTCTGACAAAAATTGAGAATAAAGGTGTTAAGAGTTAATTTAACACTTGTGAACATATTTCTGTATTATAATTTGTCATTTTTTAACAGAAAAAATAATGTGTTAAGTGATAACGAAGGCAGAAAATTGCCAGGAAGTGGATCAGCTTTTCTTCTTAGTATGAACTTAATAATGCACTAAAACATACTGAAAATTAGTTCCTAGATTTTGTCCAAAGTTAGTCAATGTGTCAAATAACATCTTTGAATGATGAAAATTAAAAACTTCTTTTCTCGTCATTGCAGACCTTGCTCTAAATCAGGGCTTTATAATATATCTGCAAGCACTTTATCTTGTTATTTTCAAAACTATGTAGTAGGAACGATCTATTGCATACTGTGTCATGTGGTTGTGTATGAGTTATGTCACTTTCAGAGCTAAATGTTGTGCTATGCCACAAGATTCCTGGCTGGAGTCAGTTTTTCACCTGTAAAACAAAATAAATGTGGACGTATGTCTTTTAACAAAAAAATAAATAAATAATAAAACTAATTTGGTCACAAACAAATGCAAATAATCCATTTCTGGTAGCTTAATTGATAGGTTTTTGATGTTCAAATTAAACTTTTTATCTTCCTGAAAATGTTGTACTGACAAAATTAATATCACTAATATATCATTAATTTGCTGTTGTCAATGCTTTTATCCTTTGTGTCAATTTTTTGTTGTCATTATTTAGTCATTATTTCAACCAAGATATACTAATTTCGAGATCTGTCATTTTGCTGCTACAACAGTTGTATATAATGCCATAATGAGCCACTGATCATTTCTTTCATGTTTTAAAAGAGTCAGAGTTACAGAGATGAGCCAATTCGATTCTGCTGTAGGTTTAAATATGGTTTATAAAAAGATTGATGTCTTTATTTGATCATGATACAAAAGATTTTCTTTGAACAACAGTCACTTTGTTGATTTTTTTTAATCAACAAAATGACTTTTTAAAAAAGAATACTAATGTTGTTTTTGCCTATTTTACACTACAGTATAGCTTAATTATGTTATGTACCAAAAATAGTCCGTATAAATGTGCACAGAGATTATGGTGTGGTTATGGAGAGCTTGTGGTTAAATAATCACATCTGTTATAATAATTCTTTTGGAACAGCGGTGGCTCTAGCAAAAGTGTCAAAAGGTGAAGTTCAGCCCTCAATTCAGCAGACATTTAAGAAGCAAATTGCCTTTTCAGTCACATCAAAGCATGCTAAAGGAAATCCAAAATAACACATTTTAGAGTTGTAATCATCATACCGTGATACTGTTATATTTTTACCGTGGGTTATAATACGGTCATAATTTCCTATCGGTTTCTTGCCTAACAGCAATTTGAATTTTTCTTGTTATCCATCCATCCATTTTCTTACACCCTTGTGGGGTCAGGAGGTGCTGGTGCCTCCAGCTAACGTTCCGGGTGAGAGGCGGGGTACACCCTGGACAGGTCGCCAGTCTGTCGCAGGGAAACACAGAGACAGACAGGACAAACAACCATGCACACACACACTTATACCTAGGGAGAATTTAGAAAGACCAATTAACCTGACAGACATGTTTTTGGACTGCGGGAGGAAGCCGGAGTGCCAGGATGCACAGGGAGAACGTGCAAACTCCGTCCAGAAAGACCCCGGGCTGGGAATCGAACCCAGGACCTTCTTGCTGCAAGGCAACAGTGCTACCAACTGCGCCACTGTGCAGCCTAACTTTTCTTGTTATGTTATGGCAAAACAAAGCTCAAAAGATTTGCAACTTTGACTGAAACTTTTTGAAAAAGGTGACACGCCCTAAAATCTGTAATTTTAGGATGCAACAATCATAAAAACCTATTGCAACATTCTAAGCAACACTCCAGGAATATGTTTAATGACGGAATAATGTTCTAACATGATCTCAAAGTCGATTTTGCATAATCCCCCACTTTAAGTTGTTCACGGTTTTCTGGGGCAAATGTAACAACTAAGTTAAGACATTGCAGTTTGGTCTTTGTTTTACATCCAATTCAAGCAAGTATCATTACTAAAAAAGCACTGCTAAATATTGGCATCAATAAACTGCATCAGTGTCCATATTTGCATATTTTCAAACAATAACTTCTGACAATGATTGCTGGAGGAATTATGACAAATATGTCATAGCAGGTAGAGATAACACTTCACTGAAAGTAACCCTTCTGAAAATAGAAAATGGTGGTGCATCTCTAAAAAGAACCCAGGAAATCCTTCTTAATAAAACCTCCTTTTCTCTTTTAGTCGTCCTGTTCTGTATTATCAGTATGTTGCAGAAAAGTGTTGCAATTAGAGCAGCCTTTGTCATGCAAATCAATTTGACAGCACAACAATCAGTTAGATATGTCGGCTCCTGTCTCTTTCCCCTTCATTCACCTGCCCTCTCCCTTTTTTCTGCATAGTTCTCCCTGGCATTTGCAGCCATTCCTGGATTTGCATTTTTTTCTTATATGAGGTTAGAGTATGAATTACTCAGGGCAAGAGTGTATGGTTATTAGAGACATATAATAAATCTAAATTCAAAATCCCAACGTATGCTACACTGTAATCTTAGACACAAAGCGAGATAAATGTCTTGTCTATAGTTCACATTGAATATTCAAAACTAAATCAACAGTTTCACATTTCCTGATTGAACAATTACTGATTTAATTCAAACTTGCACCTCCTCAGAAGCAGTAACTGTCGCCTTATGAATCTCACAACTAAATATAAGCACAAATGTGCAGAAAAAACAATACAAGCCAACCTGTCAAATAAAAACATTTTGTGGACAGGGACCAAAGTCTTTCCAGAAGCAGTTTGATTTTCTTGTCAATTGTTGATGTTTGCCTTTAAATGTCACACTTGCTTGTTTCCAGCTCCTCCTCCGCCACTATTGCCTAGTAATTTTGCAGTTATTTTTTGTCAAATGGTTAAGTGTATGTCTCAAATTATGCTTGAACATAGGAGCAACAAACTGTACAGGTGAGCATCTTGTCTACAGGTGAGCAGACCAGGTCTCTTTTTCTAGCAGCCCATTACTAGCGTGGGCTAATTTGCAACGGCAATGCAAATTAGCCATGTGTTCCTTTTGAACTGTCGTCATATAGACCGAAACCAATAATAAGTGTGTGAATAGCCAAACATGCCTGGTTATTCAGCTGTAAGTGCACAGATTTTCTCTGTAAACAAGCTAAATTCAAACAAAAAGACTGCTAGATTACTAGCATACTTTGGAGGGGGAAAAGAAATCTGTATTTTCTCGGAAATTTATGCTTTTTCTCTGTGTTTGTTCTCGTGACTTGTTTCTGTTTTTGCGGTAGCACGTCCCATTTTCCGAAGAGCATTACAGATTTGTGCTTTTCAAACAGCAAATACTTTGGAGTCAAATTAAAAACTATGTTTTGTTTAAAGTGTTGGCAGTTAAAATTTCAAGAAAGGTTGCAGTAAGCAAGTAAAAGTTGACACTGTTGCAATTATTTAATCTTTCCAGTCTTACCGTGACGCTCAGGAAGAGCGCAGCAAAAATCATAGTCGGACAGTGGGGAAACGGGGTGTCCTGTCAGTCTGGTATGTAAAAGCACAGGAAAATTCAGTGTGACCCCACCAGACTGTGCTACGAGTAAAAAAGCATCTCTTAAGACTTGGGGAGGATTAATATAGCAATATGCACACTGAAAATGTGTTTACGACTGTCATATATAATCACATGATTTTTATAAAATTATCTAAATTCATATTCAAGTTTTTAGTTATGTGCAGAAGCAAGATGAGACAGCCTAGTAAAATCAGAAGGAAATAAGTGCTGTTTTTTCTAAGGGTCAAACAGATTTCTTTTGACAAAAACAGGGAAAATTTTAAATATATTATAAAAGAAAAAGATGTGGGCAAGAGATAAGAGAGCATATGCCAGTGCATAAAAGTAAAAGAGACAAGGAAATCGAAGCTGCAGGAAGGTCTGTATGCCTTAAAATTTAAGTCTCAATCTCATGTAGTTTTCTTCGTTAAAAGAAAATCCAAGAGCTTTGTAAAGGCATTGCCTTGAAAGTCATGAATAAACATTGGATTGACTTTCTGTGCATACATCATACATCACAAGTGGATACTATCTAATAGATGATATTTCTCACCCCCAGACACATGAAACACCAGTGAAATTCCCAACCAACCCATTCAGCCACACAGTTGTAAAACGGACTACTAACAAACAGAAAAGGAAGGCCTGAATGGAAGAAAAATGGGAAGTACTTAGAAAAAAAATAGTTTACCAAAGTGGGTCCCACTTTGATAAAACATCATTCTGGAGGCACAACATTAATGTTATAGGAAGTGGGTCCAGGGCACAATCTAGGATTGGTTACCAATCCCTGGTGACAGAAATGGATGCAAAAATAAACTACCAGGGCGTGCCGTGGTGGCGTAGGGGATAGCGCGACCCACATTTGGAGGCCTTGAGTCCTCGACGCGGCCGTCGCGGGTTCGACTCCCGAACCCGGCGGCATTTGCCGCATGTCTTCCCCCCTCTCCTTACCCCATTCCTGTCAGCCTACTGTCAAAATAAGGGACACTAGAGCCCACAAAAAGCCCCCTGGTGGGGAAAAAATAATAAATAAATAAACTACCAGAGACATACCAAAGTCTGAGGTATGACGACGTGGACAGCACCAGGCCCATACACGAGCCACGGCCACTGGATCAAATGGCTGACTTTTCTCTACCAGTATTTAGCACTGCATAAGAGCCAACTGATAAGGGTTCATCCTGAATATGGAAGAGGCACAAAAAAGCATTAGAGAAGCCAAACATCAGCTGCAGGTTATGTTTGGCTTGGGGAGAAAATTAAGTTAGCCTAAGAAGGAAATTCAGATCACAGATGTTAAAAATTCCCCATGCATGGTAGACTCCACTCTAAAGTCAGAGAAAAATGGCAATTCACATTGTCACAACTTTTGTACATTCATGATGAATGTTGACATTACAAAAACAAAGCTGAGTGTCTACAAATGGCTTGGTCAAGTTAACCCGCAAGTCTCCCAGCATTTGCCCAAAAACTCAATAGTGGTTCTACTGTAGATGTTTCAAAGGGTTTAATTTTCTCAAATGCATCCTAAAGAGTAATATGACTCTAAAATGAGAGACTGTAATAAAAAAATATGTTGTGACTATTTCTTTATAACAAAAGGCTGCTAAGAAATGTCTTTAAAAAGTCCAGTTGGAAATAGCATTTATGGTAATGTGTGGGGTTATGGAAAAGAGACTATCATTTCCAATGTATTTGATTTTGTACCTGAAAGTGTGGGTGTATAAACTTTGAGGAGCCTTAGGCAACCATGTTGCAGGACATTTCCACAAAGGATCATTTAAAAAAAACCATCAAAGGCAAAAACTAATTAGACAAAGTCCATGCATCCATGAGTGTTTATGTATGTCAGAGTATATACATTGTAGGGCAGGGGGATGTACACCTAGCCAACCGTGAGAGCAGTGTTGTGCAGCCAACTGCAGTAATTTCTTTGATCATTTTTAATGGCCATTCTTTCATGTGAGGCTGCCTCTCATACACATCCCCCTGCAGGTGTCATCTCATTCCTTCAGTTGCAAGATTAGTATGCGGCAGGCAATAAAAAGCCAGACCATTACACTGTGCAGCACACATGCACAATCTCAACACAGTGGGATCATTACCTTTTCAAAGGATGATATCAGCTCACTGTCTGCAGAGAGACACAAAGAAAGAAATGCAGGCTTACCAGAGAAGAAACCAAAGGCAGACAAAAAAAATAAATAAAAAAATAAAACAGCAAACTACAGCTGCATTTGGGTTGAAAAGGTTGAAAAACGCTTCATCAATCAGCATCCAAAATGGTGAGAGACAGGCATGCAAAGACTTAAGATCTGGTTTTATGTGAAGACTTAATCAAGACAGCAATGCTTAAATTAAGTGAAAAAGTTGGTGTTATTTCATAGCACATGGGTAATTTTTTCTCGTTATGGTTCCTATTTTATATTTTCATCTTAATAAACATTCATCTATTATCCAACATGCTTATTCTTGTATTATGCTGATGCCAATTTTCAGCAGTCAACGAGTGAGAGATGGATTATGCAAACAGGACAAACAACCATGCACATTCACAATCACAACTAAGAAGAATTTAGAGAGACCACTTAACCTAACAGTCATGTTTTTGGACTGTGGGAGGAAGCTGGAGTACCCAGAAAGAACCCAGAGAACATGCAAACTCCATGCAGAAAGACCCCTGGCAGGGATTTGAACCCAGGACCCTGTTTCTGCAAATCAACCGCAATACCAGATATAAATGTTAATGTATAACAATGTTCACAAAAAAAAAAGCCAAACAGAAACCAATAAAAGAATCCAAACTCCAGCTTTATGTTAGCATTGACAATAGTCAGGGGAAAAAGGAAAGAGAAAAACATCAAAGGCAAAAACTAAAAATAACACTTAGCAGGGTATTTAACTGGTCCTTTGACTTACTTAAAAACCTGCTGTGCAATTACTATCTAAGATGTAGAACATGAACATAACACATTTAGGAACCGTAAAGTCTCACAAACAGTCATCATAAAAAGCATGATGACTTAATTTTCATTTTTGGAGCATCAAAATATAGAATGTTTTATAAAAGATATTAAATTAGGTTTTTACAAAAAATATATATATTTTGCACATGTTGAAATTAATTTAAAGAAAACGCTTCTGCTGAATTATTCACTATTGGGAAAGTTCAAATCTCTATGTTGGGAAAAATGTAAACTACTAAGTTTTTTATGCATGACTTAAAAATACAAAATCAAAATGTCAAAAAAGCAAAGCAATTTGTGATAGTTTACATCAGTATCTGAGATTGCAAAAAGATATGCTTATTCAATGTTTTTTCCATCTCTTTTTTCTTCTTTACTTCGACTCCAAGGACATACTTCAAATAATTTGACTGCTTTACATGCAACAAAAGCTACTTAGCCCTGATTCAAGTTCATAAGCCCGTTAATCACCAGAATCTGATAATATCAATTATTCCAGTTAACACGGGAAGTCTAGATCAAACCCCCGCTTTTCACTAAATCCTTCCATTTAATCACCACACATATGGATTCAGGCTAATTGGAGTAAAGCGGAGCTTTGTAAGGGGCTGTTGAAAAGTTCCATTAAGCATATATCTATATATATTTTTTTTTATAATCTAGATGTCAGCTGTTAAGTTTCTATGTAATAGCTAGTTAATTAGATATTTATTAACTGTAACATAAATTTGTTTTAATTATAAGGGAATTAAAAAATGTAAGTAATGCAAATTGATTAGGCAAAACTATCTGGTCTCTTTGTGTGCATCTATTTTTCAACTGAAAATTGTGTTCATAATTTTTCTTATGCCTAAATAATCTGGTTTGTCTTTCGAAGTGAAGTGTTTTTTGTGAAGAAAGAAATTTATGTTAAATTTATGATGTTGATTTTACTGTAAAATACATTTAGAAATTTACACACTTGTTCCATATAATCCAGCCCTCCATTGTACAATATAATGTTTAATGAAAGATTAAGTTGTGAATAAGTTTCTAAACATAACTAAAAAATCTTGTGTTTAGAGAACAAATGTTAAAATACTTCATGATTGCATATTGTATTTATCTCTGTTTAAATCATTATTCAGTGTCAGTCTTCAGCTACTTAACTGACTCACTTCTTGATCCTCAGATATGGCCAATGTCAAATGAAACATTTGTCAATGTGATGCCTAATAAGCCAGCTTAACTCTAATACCCTGGATATGTTCACATGATTGTCATATCAGCCTCCACACATTTAGAGGTGGCATGACTGCCAAGGACAATCATGCAAAAAACAAAAAAAAAATGTAAGGGTTCAATGTCATGACTGACCATATTTTTTAGGAAGACTTGTAGCAGCAGGAAAGGTCCTTTAAGAGAATCCAATAAAACAACAAAGAAACTGATGCATAGACTCTACAACACTTTAAAATGGCTATTTTTTCTGTCTGCAGGCAATATATCAAAGTATGATCTCTAATCATGGGATGCAATCCAGGGTTTCCCCCATAAAACTACCTAAACCTGGTGGTACGGACGCTAGGGCAGTCATCCAGCGATTTTCAGTGTTTTTGAGTTATAAAATTTTAAAATCTCACTAGGTGATTGTGTGCTATTGGAAGACATTATGAACAATACCTGAACACCAACTATACATTCTTAAATACCCCCTAGCCTGGTGGGGTCAAAAGTAAAACCTGGTGGCCCGCCAGGCTAATAATGCACTGGGAAAACCCTGCAATCTGTTTTAGAAGTGTAAAGTCAGCTTGCCATCAGTTGATTGCTAATTGCCCCAAAATGTAGAAAATTGTATGGTTTAAGCTGTTGTGTATACAGTGTATTTCAAAAATCTTGTGAAAGTTTGAACAAACTGTTCACAGTTGATAAATGATGGAAATAAAAACAATAAGTTTACATTTAGTCCCACTGATTAAAGGGTCCCTCACTTTCTCCATTAATAGCAGTAATATACAGTTATCTTTACACTCACATTACATGTTGTAAATTTGTAAAACAGGAAACCTCTATTAAATATTTACTTGTAAATAGTAAATACATCATATATACAAATGTGTATATTAAATTATATTTTAATTTCGAATCAGTAAACATTTTTTGCAAATGAGTACATTGCTTATATTTCTGATGTCTTACATTTCTAATGTTATTTACCGGAGACAATTGGTAGAGACAAATCAAAAAAGCTCCAGCAATAACAAATAGGACAGTTATAGGATGGCTACTACCCTGTCACTGTAAGATTTCATTTATTTTTATTTTAATAAAAACCAGCAACCAAATACGGATTATCTTTAGTGTTTAGAATAGCTAACAACTGGAATATCAACAGCTCCTAGGATAATCAGCATGTCAATCAATGATTCACATGAATCCAGCTTTTAGAGGGTTCCTAAGGTGGCTGGTCACCACATGCTCAGTTAAACTCAACAGCAGTGCTGAAGTGTAAACAAAGACAAATATGAGCCCAATATTGACTTACTGATCAATTCTATTGATCACTGGATCCCCTTTGCATTTATGTCTTACCCTTTAGATGTTCCACTCTCAAGCTTGAAGCTCTCAATCACAAGAAAGTACTACCCAGCCACAATCAAACACAACCTGCACACTAGAGGGAGACAGAGGAAGAGGGCCAACTAATTCCACACAGAATAAAAAGTAAGTACTCCCTCTGACAAGTCCAAAGTTGTATATGTCAGCATATCAAATGTATATAAGTAAAGTACAAAACCATACAAAAATCACCACATTACATCATGTCCCTTGCCTAAAAAAAACTAAAACAATAAGTTTGCATCTTCTCCCAATGTGTTTTCTCAGGATATTCTAAAATATTCCAGCAGTCTAAAAACAGACATTAGGTTAATTATAACTAATTTTTTTACCAAAAGAAACTTATTTGCTTTTTGCATCTCTGTCCATGTGTCTCTCTGTGGTGGTAACCACCTGGCATGCATGAACTGCTGCAATACCAAGCTTCGGTGTCTTTCTCTCAACCGTTTTCAGCAGGTGCAGAAAACGGCACCCGAGCCGCTCATCAAACACTCTTACTGCGCTGAATATCAAGAAAGAAGAACCTCAATAATACAGACATTTGTACGTTCAGATAACACATTTTTAAAACTGGGGCTTCTTGAGAAAATAAAAAAATTGCCACTCTTTCCCACTGCAGTTGTAAAGTTTTTAAGCCAGACTGCATAGTTATTTACAGATTGTCATAATCAACTTCAATGAATTTGCATATTTCTTTTGTAAAAATACAAAAGATTATCAGCTATGCTCTTAAGATTTACGAATGAATCCCAGAGTGCATCAAGCTCAAATAAATGTCATTCTCTAATGGAACTATAAATATGTAAAAACTATTTTTCTGGGGAAAAACTTATTTTGATCAACAAACATTAAGCAAGACAAAAAAAATGCCATATTTCTGGTACAAAAAAATTTACTTCTCATAGAATATTTCTGAGAGAATTACATCCAGCTAAAAATTACATTTGGTAAGCCTATTAGGAAAAAATAATTTAAACGTACATTTTCTCCAACAAATTGGGCTCCTTAGAATATTCCTTCATTGAATTCTTGTCTTTCTTTCAGCAAGTATGCAGCAGATTAGTATAAAATAAAGCGCAACACAATTTAAGTTTGACCCTTATAAAACCACAAATTTACTTGTAAAATGTTTGACTTGTAGAAAAACTACAACAAACCAAGTATTGTCACATGAAATAATCTAATATCAATAGCCAGTCAAGTAGATCCAGGACTGAGGGTTTCTGTACCTACACATAGTTCCATCAATTCTACACTGATGATGGATTTTTATTCTTGCTCTTTTCTCAAAGCATCCATTTCAGATGAGATGAAAAAGTAATATTCCTGCAATAAACCTTGATTTACACCCTCCCCTTCCCTGTTCTCCCTCTTCCTTTTTTTATTTGATCATTTAGCAAGGATCATATAACTGTATATCAGACACAAATGAAATCAGGTCTCATGCACATTAAGGCCATGTCTTTCTGCAGCTAACATCCCCTCCAACCCAACTAGCCAGCTCCACAGCAAGCCAGGGGCAGAGTCCCCATTCATTTTCAGGCCCATTTCCTTCTATGATTAGGCGATCAATCAATCCTAGCATTCAGTCTCATCAAGCAGAAGGGATTATCTGCCCATCTTTCCCACTGCCTGTTTCAGCTTTCCCCCTCCCACACACACAGCAGCACATTAACATCAGATCAAGTATCACCCAACACAAGCAGTGTGCCATATTCTTTGACCACAAACAGACAGCTTCTCATCTTCGTCAAATCCATTCCATCTTCTGCAACTTGCTGTGCTCACAGATTCACTCTCTCTCTCACACACACACACAACACAAACACATACATAATCTAAGTGCTAATTATTTTTTCTTGCATTGATACAAGGATCTCCCACATCCTGCCAGAAGATCAAAGATGTTTGATGAAAGCAGAGGTTGAAACCGAGTTTAGGATCTTGTTTCTGATGAGAGGTGCTATTCATGAACTAACTGTAAGAAACTAATATTGTCTAATTAGATGATTACATAGGGTCAACAAATTCTGCAAGCCTTTGGTGTTTCAGAGACAAAGTTTTTGAAACAACATTTACTGGTACTGGGAGTTTAAATCACAGTCTGAACATTATCCATTGCTTCCTAACAATAAATGGATTGTACATCTTTTATAAGGGGATTTAAACTAAAATAAAATATCTGCATGGCTACAGTCTTCTCTCCTTTCCTTTGTTAATTCGATATTTTTTCTGGGTCATTAAAAGATTGGTAAGAAATTAGCAGTAAGAACATAGACTGTGCCATCAACATAGATATAAGTATTAAAAACAAGAGCTAACTTTTCAGAAAAGTTGGTTTGTCTACACAGTGCATATTGTGATGCATTTAATTTGACTGTGTTAACTCCTTACTCATGAAAAAGTTGTATTGTTTGGCATATCCCTATTATTTGGCATAGATTATAAGAAAGATGCTCCAGTAAAGGATTTTATCAAATTTTCTAAAAGTCTGGAAATAAAGTGTTAATGTGATTTTTAAAAAAAATACATTTCAGGTTTTAAAAAAAACATTTTAATAATAATAATGGAATTGTAGGGTCATAATGTCAGGCATACAAAGACTATTCTTTTGCTCATAAGTAAAACTTTTTTCTATTTTCATGGAAGACGATTAAATAAATGATCAAGCTGTGTAGCAAAAGAGAAAAAATAAATAAATTATGAATATGAAGACACTAAGGCCAGTAGTATTTAATGTCTCTTCCGATAGGCACCTTGTAAAATGGACATTTTCCTTACAGATGAAAATATTTCATGAACTTTCCTCTGTGGTAAAAAGCTTTTTGATGTAACAGTGCTAATTCATAAAACAACACTGATGAACCTTTCATGCTATCAGGGCACACTACCTTTTATTAACCATGTTCTAAGTTAATAACATATTACCTTGGAAAGATTCTGAACTCACGGCTTTGTGTCTGTAAAACAAAAAATCTATTCAAGGAGTAATCATGCTAGAAGGAAAAAACATAAAAATTTTCCATAACCTTTTCACCTTATGTACTTTATGGCATCTAGACTTAATATGTTAGCTAATTGAAATAGTAAATTTCCTGACATCGTCCTTGTCATAGAAAAAAATATTTTTACCAAAAACAAAATTATTCAGTCATGTCTACCAGTATAGAACCATGCTCTTAATGTTTTTGGCAACACACAATATGTCTGACTCTATAAGTCATTTTGCCCTTTTCACCTATTTTGTTCTGTTAAGGCCTATAAAAAAATTCAACTTGACCCAGCACGAGCACATAAGCATCGTGTCCGATCGCAATCAGACCAAACTAATTTACTTTAATTATAGGCCCAACCTAAAACCGACATGCTGTTTTAATTAAGATTTTACCGCCTTTGTTTTTGGACCACTATTTCAGTAAGTAGTGTAACTTCTACCATATTTAGCTTTTGTTCAATATCTTCCAGCTCCATTTTGTTGCTTGTAACTGCAGGGTCAGTTAAACGTAAATCTTCTGGAATATGTGACTGAAAAAAGAGCATATCATAAAATACAGCACACAACTGTAAATATGAATCCAAGGCGTAAATTCAAACTAGAAGACTCTTCATCTCACCTGCCCAGCTAATCACTTCATCAAGCTCCTCCTTCATGGCCTGTGAAGGAGGAGCTTCACAGCTCCTCCTTCCAGCTCCTCCTTCATCTCTTCCAGTCATCAGGCTTCGCTTCCTTCTTAAAGTCCGGCGTTCGTCCTTTCTACACCTGCTCCTCAGTCGAGCTTCAACCCAGCTCCACCCCTTGTCCACCTTCAACTCTCGACTTCTTCAGTATGCCTTCAGTTCTTCGGCATCCTCTCCACAACTAGTGTCCGGGCCCCAGGAGGAAGACGTCTGTAATCTTTATCTACAGCGGCTCATTCTCTACGACAGCGATTAGCAGCACCACTTCTTCTGCTGGGGTCCGAGCATCAATGATTGTTATTTGTCAAATAAGCTTTCTAAAAACTACTTTCTCTTTGTGCGGGTCTTTTCAGGTTGGAAGCCTGTTCTTATCTAATTTTTTATTTTTTTTTAACAGTAAACTTTCACGTTGAAATAAATAGTATCAGCACTGACCAGGTAAAACTTGCAAGTACCATCAACAGTATCAAAGTTTTACTTTGTATTGTATTTAAATTTCAATAATGAAATGGTGGAGAACTGAGGGTACCTTTGAGACATCATTTTGTCTGAGGATAGAATGCCCAGTTGATATAAGGGCATTAATGTAGTCCTGTTAATATAAATAAATGTTTCCTTAAATATCCTTTCAAAATCAAAGCACAGAAATCACAATGGTAAATCATTAAAATTTCTTATTTATGACAAGTGCAGTAAACGGACTTGCCAATGTTTCTCTGCAGAGCTTTCGACTGCCTGGGGAAGCTGAATTTGCAATGATAAATGGGTTTAATAAGACACTTGAATCCTCCTTTGCAGAGTTCAAAACATGCTGTTGTTTGTAATTATGTGCTGAGTTCTACAAAGAGTCGTGTCCTCCAAGTTGGCATGAAGTCATAAAACACACAGTTACTGCTCAATTCAAAATGTTTCTTATTGAAACAAAACTTTTAAATGATCTGAAAAATAAATTCAAATAGAAAACTGAACATAAGAAACAGACTGGTCTGTTTTTTCTCCTCTAATGTGAGTGGTGAAAATATAAGTCAGGGTAAGGTGGAATGTGAAAGGAGTGTAAAAAAATCTGCTTCGTACAATATATCTTCTCGTAGAGTAGCCTTGACCTACTGGATTATCTTGATACCGCCCCTGTCTATTTAACTCCTGTGGATACACCAACATCCCCCTAGCTCGCCTTATCTCTGACAGGGCCGTGTAATAAATTTGGGACTGGCTGAAACTTAGAGAGAAAGAAGGCTGCAGATGAACATAATTGATGTTACAGTCAAAGTTTCAGATACTAAGCTTGAAAGTTTTTAACTATTGTAATAAAGCCTTTCACTGAAGAAAATGCTGGTTAAAAAGTGATTGCTACAGACAAATTGTGATGACAAAAACATAGTTGTTATTCAATTCAATTCCGATTTACTGTCATATGCAAGTACTAATGGTACATTATTTCATTATAAGACAGATCCTATTACTATTGTAGAGTACAATTAAAAGTAGAAGTAATACAGCATTCCTGTCACAATTAAATATTTCAAGATTTTAAACTGTTTTCATTTAAACATGTGCTTAATAATATATTGAACTTTAGTGATTGTAATGCATGAGGCTGTTATTCATTAGTGTTTATATGTGAAGGACACTCAGCGTGAATGCAAAGACTTATGACAAAATAAAATAGCAGGATGAAAGTACTGTGTTCAGTCTCTAGGCTGAACAAATGGAACATTAAGGCTCATCTCAATTTTCCAGAACACATCTTGATGATCCCCAAGAGTTGTAGGAAAACATTCTGTGAACTGACAAGAGAAAAGTTTAACTCTTTCAGTTGTTGTAAAAGTAACACTGCATTTAAGAAAAAGAACATCACACCATAAGTAAAACATGGTGGTGGTAGTTTGATAATCTGGGCAGTTTTGATGCTTCAGGATCTGGAAGTTGAGCTGTGATAAATGGAACCATGAATTCTGCTGTCTACCAAAAATCTAAATTCTGAAAGAGCATGTTTGTGATCTCAAGCTGAAACCAATTTGAGTTCTGCAGCAGAACAATGGTCCAAACGACACCAGAAAGTCCGCCACTGAATAGCTGAAGAAATACAAAAAGATTACTTCGGAGTGGTCTAGTCAAAGTCCTGGTCTGAATCTTATTGAGATGCTGTGGCATGACCTGTGGCTAAATTAGAACAATTCTGCAAAGATGAATGGGCCAAAATTTCTCCACAGTGCTGAAAAACTGCCTTTTGTGTTTACTTGTGTAGTCTTTGAATTATATTTAAAATGGTTTCATGTTCTGAAACACTGAAGTGTGACAAACATGCAAAAAAAATAATAAAATGGAAATCACAAAGAAAGCAAACATTTTTCACACCGCTATATGTTAAAGTACACTACCTAATTCACATAGCCGACATTTATTCGTTTGATTAAATGAATAAATGGGCATAAAATGTACCAACATTCTAAAACACTTAATTGAGCAGAATTTCTCATAAACATTGTTCAAAGCCTTGCAGCTCAGAAGTATAACACTATCAAATACAAATGTGTTTTTGGTATGTCAAGTTGCAACATAGCCTTTATGTGCAATGGTAACCAGATGCGACCACTCTGCAAAGAGCTTATAGTAACATAAATCTATCGCCATTATTTCAGTATGAAAAGCTTTTGAGTTCTGTTTTTTGGTGTAAGGTCCCAATATTTTTTGTGGTACAAATTACAAGCCATAATCTTTAAAAATAAAGATAAAGGCTTCGTTTTCTAAGACAACAAATGGTCAAGTTTTAGCTTGGAGCTGCAGTTATTAAAAAGTATGTCAATTAAAACAACAGGAAGAAAATAAAAACTTTTTGCCAGATGTTATATAATTTGCAACTGTATTCCCAAAACAGAAGAAAAAACTATGTCCCAGCTAACTGAGAATGACACAGCTCCACCTGTTGGCTACTCAATTAACAATAAAGATGGAATTCAATAGTGATGTATGAGTTTTCCAATTTAAATTGAAAAGATCCAGCTAATACTAGAGTGCAGTTACAACTAGTAAAACATAATGATAGCTAAAGTGTAAAGATTTTAAGAGATATGTCAGTCATAGTCAAGGTTAAGTGAAAAAAAAATATTATTTTATATGCTGTATTCAAAGCAATAATGTGCATTATGCGTCACAAACAGAGAAACTGAAATATACTGAATGAAATTATACTTTTCAACCCCACAGAAAGATTAATGTTGGAGTGTGTATTATTATAAACAATACACCTGTTTTCAATAAAGGTTAAAGGTTAAAAGAAAAATATAAACTGTTTGTGTATTTTGTATTCAGAAGGCTATTGCAGTAAGGACATTGTATGCATGTGCTTAAGACAGAAATACTGTCTTATTTCTCCAGACAAACGTAGGTGAAAGAGCAATGCATTTTGCACATGGTCAAAATGTAGTGTAATGTAGTGAAATTTTAATTAATTCAGAAACACATTCATGTGTAGAATGTGTTCATGAAAAGGAGTTATCCATGTCCACATACAGTATGAGTATTTACATTTAGTGTAATTCTTATCTTGTCAGTAAGACAAGCTTTCATGAAACATGGAATGTCAAGAAAAATCTGTTCATTCAGCCTAAAAAAGAGAAACATTAACATTAAAATATTTGGTGATTCTAATTTAAACTTAAGAGTGTGCATTATATTTTAGTGATGGGACTGTGTAGGAAGGACATAACTCACCTCCTCTGTCTTTCTACCTGTTTCATTTACATGCCTTTACTTAAAATACTGAACCAAGATGAGATTTTGAAATTGTCCATCAGATTATATAAAGTCACTGCTGTGTGTTAGGGGTGCCTCATTATTTACAGATAAGTAGCCTGCTATAGGTCAGCTTACATCTGTCATCTGCAGGTATTTGTCTATGTAAGATTAGAGGAAGTGCTGAGGATGCAGGGACCTGCCACTGTGCTTACCCCTTCTTTTGCAGTTAAAATACTGAATAAAAAGTTTCAACTGAATCAGACATAGCTTTCTAAGGGGAGGTTCATCTATTTGTAGTTCGAAAACTGAAAAAAAAATATATATACAGTACAGACCAAAAGTTATTCAATGGGTTTTCTTTATTTTCATGACTATGAAAATTGTAGATTAGATTGTAGAAAAACCTGTGAAGTGAAAACCATTTCAGGTGANAGAAACTAGAATATAAGGCGTATTTTCAGTTGTTTTACACCTTTTTGTTTAGTACATATTTCCACATGTGTTAATTCGTAGTTTTGATGCTTTCAGTGTGAATCTACAATGTCAATAGTCATGAAAATAAAGGAAACTCATTGAATGAGAAGGTGTGTCCAAACTTTTGGTCTGTACTGTATATTTAAAAAAAACAACTCCAGTCTTATTGCGATGCAGTTCATAACTATTCAACACTTCAACCTAATTTTTGTTCATGCCAAAATTTCTACAGGTACAATTTTAGCGTAGTTTTATTTTTTTCCATTTTCAAAACTTATTCTTGGAAAAAAAATTTGTCACCATCTAGTGTTCTTAAAAACAGTAACATCTAAAACTTTTTAAAATTGTAGCCATTGCTTACTTGACAGCTTTATCAAGCTCGTTCTTTTTCAAATAGGAATATAACTTAAAACTTTTTGTGTAAAACTATCAACAATATTGTTCATAATTTTAACTTATCAGAAAAGATGAGAAGTCATTCACTGTAAAACTAGTAGATATTGTTGCGACAAGTTAAAGCTAACGCTGCACAGCAAAGTTTGCAGCCTTCACTTCACTCCAGATCAGCTTAGTCAGCCTAAAACTACCGGGGGCAGACGGATAGTAAACAAAGAAGCCGTCCCTGTGTTATTTCCATGTAATCACATCTGTATTCAGCCTGAAAGAGCAAGTGTATGGGAACAAGTGAGCAGACCAGGCTCAGAAAGCCGAGCAACTGATCCGCCTGTACACACTGCTGTAAACACCGTCCTATTTGAGCTCTTCACAAGAAGTATGCAAAAGTAATAAAACGAAATAACACAGAGACCTTAAGGAACACGGCCATATTTTTCTAAAAGCAACAACTTTGAACCTGAACAGTCAGCTGAACTAGGACACTGACACCAGTGCTGCCCTACCTTTCAGCTGTGGGGCTTGTTGTGCTTCCTCAGGCTTCGGAAGCAAAAAGCCGGAGCCTTAATCTCCCCGTTACTTGGTCTCTGACACTAACGACAACAAACACACATTACAGCCATATACTTGAAAATAAACACAAAATAAGATACAAACATTGTTTGTTAGAATGAATGAAAATGTTTACATACTTAATAGCACATTTCTATACTGAAAATGTCAGAGAATATTGCCTACTAGTATAAGCTAAAGTTAATGTTAGTCACAAAGTTTAAAGAAAGTAAAACTCACCTTCCGTGAACGCATAACGAGGGGTACGTCTTAAAACCTTTCTCCAGCTTACTTGTTGGAGCTTCAGATTAATGTACATCATTAATTGTTACCTTGTGCAATATCTGCAAGCGCCTAGTGTAAAATGCTAGGAAACGACCGAGCCGCTTATCCCCGAACACGGAAGCTGACGTGCAAAGGGTCTACCGCTGCAGTTAACCCATGAGGCGCCGGCTTCGTCATATTAGTCTTTTTCTGCTGGCTGCTGTCGCTTACTTTACTTAACTCTGCTGCTGTTTTTATTTTCGTTGTCATACATTTCTCAGTCTCTCTTCGTGAGTTCTGTACGTCAATGTGACTGTGTAGGCTTCTTCCATTACTGGATTGAATAGGCAATAGTAATTAGTTTGAGCGCTGCTGCCATCTAGTGGCTGGAGGCTTGTTTATCGTTCAAACATGAATAAAGACTATATGCCTCTGCCAGATTGTTCTTGTAAATAAGAATTTGTTCTTGATAACTCACCTAGTTAAATAAAAATAAAAGTCTATTATATCTGTATTTGGCTGCTGTCATCTTACCTTCTATGCGGACTTGTCATCCAGTTCTTACTGCAGAACAACATAATGCTGCCATCGCCATGCTTAACAGTGGGAATCAAGTTAAACAAGTGGTTAACACTGCTGTTTATTGGCCAGAAATGACAATTAGAATTCTGTTTTAGTTTCCATAGACTAGAGAATTGTTTCCTCCTGTGAGACAATGAGTTTTGTATTCTGAAAGTTTAAACTGGCTGCCTTGTTCATCTGGTCCCTCTTCCAAAAAGGCATGATTAACGGAATACCATCTAAAAGACCATTACCACAGAGATTCCTACAATCTGTGATAAATACCCTTCATTCCTGATTACTCGAGTTAATGCATTCAGAAAATAATGCCCTTGACAACTCCAAACTTCTTCCATTTCCAATAAATAAAGACCACAGTGCTTTTTTGGAATGTTCAGTGGTGCCAAAGTTTCCCAGATTTGTGCTTTGACACAATGCGGTCATGAAGGCCTATAGATAGATCCTTTGACTTAACTGCTGATGTGCACTGTCAACTTAAATACAGAAGTGTGTTCCACTCCAAGTCCTTTTCAGTGAACTGAATTAATCAGGGTGACCTCAAATTAAGCTACAAAAACTTTTCAAGGAAGTTCTGTGGAAATCAGATGCCCTTGAGCGCTTTTTTTTTCTCATGTAGTTTTGCAGGAGCTCAATTTTAAATGTTAGAGCAGGAGTCTGCAACTCCAGTCTTCGAGTACTACTCTCTTGCAACGTGTAGATGCATCCCATTGCAAACACACCTGAATCAAATGGCTAATGGTCAAGTGTGTGTGAATACTTTCCGGTGGCACTGTACACATATAACAAAATATAGCTGGGGAATAAACATATTACATGAACTTGAAAAATGCTTAAAAAAATCTAATAAAGTAAAATTATTTACATAGGACTATATATGAAGAATATACCTAATCTACAACTCATTTTAAACTGCCACTTGTAGAAGAGAAGCAGGTTTTTGCTGTGACAAAGTCTGCTGTTGAAGAGAAGACCTGCAGTGTCAAGCGCTTAAAGTGGCTGTATAAAAGACAGCTCCATTGGAGTGATGCCAGAACTTGCTCATGAAATAAGCCATGCTCTAGCATTACAACCAAGACCAGACAGACTGGATGACCTGCTTTTTGAGAAGATGGACTTTATAGACTAAACTAAATGCCAGTTTATTGGACTGGGTCAGTAAATACATATTAAACAAATGCAAAACCTTATTTTAAGAGAACAAAATATAAAAAAAAAGTTTTAAAACAAGTTATTAATTTATTTCTTGAAGTTAGAAGAATATTCCAAGGTGAGAAAAATACTAATGATACATTATTCTTAGATTTACAACTTTTGTTGATGTTAATTAAAAATGATGGAAAAAATTAAATCATCTCTTTAGTCAGAAGAATTTCAGAAAAAGAGCTTACTCCTTGGGGCTGGTGTGAATTATCTGACCGGCAGAAGTGGACAGGCAAGGGTTATAGTACTACCATGACTTGGTAACAGCTTTGTTACAAACTAAGATTATTAAAAAGATGTCCCTGGGCAACTCATTATACTGTCAACTCAGGCCATTTTCTCCTTAAGCCTTTAATTAAATTTGAATGATTACAAAAGTACAGAACAGTCAACAGCTACATGACTCCTGGCTATAAGTGCATTATGCCCGCTGGCAGATGACTCATTATAAATTTTAAAAACATTTTTTCTATATGCTCACAGCTCCTTGGCTTGCTTGTTGGTCTTCATAATCTTGACATTTACTACTGTCTGCATTTATATGCTCCTCCAGTCTTCTGTGTCTTTGGAATAGATTAATAAGTTAGACCCCCAAGAATGGTTTTTTGGTGACATTTATAGGGGCGGGAGTCTTTTTCAAAGCAAGCTTTGGCAAACAGTGCAGATTAATAAATCAGGGCTGCTCCTGACATACATTAGAACCAAGTGTGCATTCAGCATGTTCATTCTGTGCAATTATAATGATTTATTAACATGTGAAACTTTATTGAAAGTGCAATTAGAATTCCAATTACCTAATGTTCTCCCAACAAAACACTTTAACAAAAGTCACATTGAGACATACTTAAGCATTAAGCTTTTTAAGGCTAAATGATCAAAATTAACAATGAATGTGATGAAATAATTTTTTAAAATTTCTTTGGAAGATAACTAAATGTTAAGTATGGACATGTTTACCAATACCAAATAATGGAAAAGTTTTCTAAAATATATATAACTTAGACATTAAATAATCAACGGAATGTGCTTGCTTTGTCCTCTATCAAGGTAAAACTTGAATTATGTTTTTAAAACCATATAGTAAGGAAAAACAGAAATATCTACGCATTATAACATGTGCCACAACACAAGCAGTAAATTTTGTCAGGATTTTCTACATGATCAATAAGAGAACGTTTGTGTAGGTAATCTATTCTCAAACAGTTTCAACTGAGACAGTGTTGCATTCAAACAGAACAAGTCAAATTCCAAAGAGATTTGTTTATAACACTTAAACTTAAAACGGTTAAAGCTATTAAAAGCAATATTCAATATAGAAAGAACAGGATATTGGCTGCAAAAATCAATTTCACTACTTAGTCGACGACGATAAAGGGACTATAAAAAGCAACAATTATTTAGAAATAAAACTAATAGTGAATTGCTCGTATAATTTCTGAAACATTTCTACTTCAGTGAAAATTTAATTTGGAAGTTCTGTTTTGATTGCTACCAGAGTTGGGTCATCTCACAGAGGCAAATCCAACCTGCTCTAGGCTTGCACATATTCATCACAGAACATTCATATTCTGCTCACAAATTAATTGTACCCTGTGGCAGATAATAGACATCAGCACACAAGGAAGCATATAGTTTAAGTAGCTGCAAAGAGAATGTTTAAAATAGTTTTGATAATTCTGTTTCATTGCAGCAGGCTGTTGTCAATAGGCTGCATCTCTGTTGATCTCTTTGTTTTAAATTGTTGTTTTAGCTTTGCTTTGGATCTGCATTTAAACAGGTGGTACTAGTGAATATAATTGGGCTCTAAAAATAATTTCAGTGATGATGCTTCAGTTTATGAATGACATCTAAAATATCTAAAGCTTTGAGCAGCCTGTAAGGAATCAGAGAAAATATGTAAAAAGTCAATCGTGATGCATTTTTCTTAGTTCACTTTACTTGCATAGCTTCTTACAGGCACAGTGTGCATCTGCCCTCTGTTGGTGCCCTCTGCTTGTAAACTGTTTATCCAACAGATTTTATGAATACATGGTGACACTGTGATTTGAACTAACATTTCCCCTTTATGCATTAACCTTTTAAGGCACAGTTATTTCCTAAATAAGTTCCCCATTCAAAGGAAGTTGAATTGAACCAAAAAGGTAGAGAACACATTCTTAAACTTGACAACAAAAATGTATGTAATGCTTTGCATATCTTCCACAAGTATTACCCCTTTATCTATCTAAAATTTTATCATACCCATGACCTAGATTGAATTCATCCATCCATCCATTCATCTTTTTAGGGTCAAAGGTGACTGATACTTGTCAACTTGAAAGTATTTTAGTAGTATTTGAATAACACAAGGTAGTCTCAAGGGATTAACAAAAATGCATCCCTTCTGAGATTTTAACTCAAAAATATGAAATTATTTATAGGTTATTGATACTTTTGCAATGCTTTGTATTGAAACCAATAGTAAATTGTAATAGAAATGCACTAAGACATTCTTTTTCTTAAATGTCTTAAAAATATAAACTACTAAAACAAAAAGAAGCTCTTCTAGCTTAATACTTTATTGACACTGCTAGGGTGTCAGCGAAGCTGCCAATAGAGTAGCTGATTCTTGGAGAGCCTAAGTGCTGTCATTAGTTCTCAGCTGTGGCGTTCACTTCTTTGGCTGAACACAAGATGCAACAAGCAAGCCAACTCCTGTCCACAAGAAGACATGGCTGTTGTCAACAGAGATGAACATGACATATGTCAAAGCTGAAGAGTGCAACATGAGTAGTAGCTGTGCTAAATGTGCCTTCTGTTGTCAGCAGTCTGAATGGTGTCATTCTAGTCTGATGTTCCCATTTGAGATTTTTAAAATAAGCATTAAAAAGCCATGTACTAGCAGTAAATTGTGTTTGCAATAATCAGAAGAAGTGACAGCAATTATTTTATTTTCTCTACTTTTTCTGCATATGTTTTGTGTTTGATTTTATAAAGATCATTAGCCAATTAGCTTTCATTTGGTAAATTCAAAAGTCACTCCATGACAATGAGTTGGTTAACTTGAGTTTCAAGTGCGGTTCTATATTGTTTTCTGTGGGGATCAGCTGGAAGCAATTGTAATGTAGAGTCTGTAATATTCCATTCATTTTTGTTCCATATACATTTTACCAAGTAATGTCATGGATTCAGTTCATATAAAATGAAATATCTTCAGTCATTAGGCAAAGACTTGTGTCTTATATGGCCTTTGGTCAAAAATTATAAAGTCTATAGACAGGACACACAATATAGAGCATGTCTGTCATTCTTTACACCTCCTCATCTGTTATTAACCCTTTCTTAAACATTCAGTTAAATATGCAGTTGTTTTAAAAGGTTGATATAATGAAGATTTTGAAAAAATTCTGGAAACCTCAACACTCATTCCAAATTGTGTATTTGTCTTTTTTCAGATTAAAATATAGGAAAGTTAACATGTGCTTCAGAATATCTGGAAAAAGCAATTTTGGGCATCCTATGTGTGACTCAACACTTGCATTTTTTATTTTGGTATATCCTTTCCCTTTTTCTGCCTTCACTTTTTCTGTGTACAGACTATGTATTGTACACATACAGTATGTTTTGGCCAGCCAGCTGTGGACTATCAGCGGGACATTAAATTTTTGAGTATTTAACCCAAAGATGTCCCCGGTTCTCCTTTTTTGTCCAAGTCTGCATATATGGTTTTCTAAGCTTAGTTTATAAAGGGTCAGATGAAAAAACTGTGTGACAATGTGTCTCTTTCTTGTTTCTTGATTGTGAAACTATCTAGTTTCCTCTAGTTGTTTTAGAGTGCTTTCTATACATCCTTTCAAAGCATGCAGCATAAATTATGGCTGTTGACAAAGTTCTGATATTTGTCTCTGTGATAATGCAGCTGAGTAAGCAACATTCAGTTTAAAGCCTGGAATAGATGACAGAATTAATTCTGGCCTTCTCAGATTTCTTCGTAGGTCATTCGCACATTCTGACGTGAATGTCATATGCTAAACAGATTCAACAAATGAGGAAAAACCCTCTCTGGTGACTCATGTAGGCTTTCATCGCCATCTGTAATCAAAACTTGGAGATTATAGGTCAGTGTATGCATTAGAAAACGCTTGGATTATCAATCTTAGTTATATTGAAAGTAATTAGATTTTTTTTTCTGTTTGAAGCCCTGCAGACAGACACACTGTGGTGGTTGTGGAGGGGGTGACAGGTTAATTGAGGAATAAAACCCTTCAAAGTGATGGATTTTGGTGACTTGAGATATCACAATCCATTATGGGAAATTTAAATTTGTAATTAAATCGGAGGGTTTAGGTCCAGAATTCTTTTATTTTTATTCTCCCAGCATGTTAAGACTCTTGCTATTAGCATTAAATTGCAACCACTGCTATTGTCATTCTTTATCATGTTACTCACTTGCCAATGATATTCTGAGTCTCTTCTCCATTTTACTCAACAGTGATAGAAACATAAGTTTGTTAATATGAGGAAATGACCTGAAAAAGTGTTGAAACTTTCCCCAACTGACCTCAGTTTTGTGTTTTCAGCTCTGACATTTGATCTACTTTTTCTTGAGCTCATAAATTGTTTGTCCTTGTAATGTTTGGCCTGTGTATTGAATGAACTAATTTCCAAAAGACTTAGTTTGTAGGTGAAAGGAAATCAACGTAAGTCAGTGCAAGAAAGCTATTGACTGTTGATCAATATATATATTTTTTATTTGAAATACTTTCACAGTTTATAACCAAGGATTTTTTAGCGTTTGGTGGCATATGTCAACACTTGTGTTAATATAATTTGGAAGTGATAGCTAAACCTCCCACAAATTTTATAATTGCTCCATTTTGAATTCTGTGTATTGTGTCAATTGTACTTTTTTAGTTATACATTATGTTACTATTTTTTTGTGTTATTTTATTTTATAGGGTGATGTTATTTTTATTTGGAGCCTATAGCAAATTACAACTATACCGAAAGAGGATTTGCATTTTTGTTTTTCATTAGATTTTTATGTAAGAAACAAATCCATAAGTGCGATGGTGCATCACAAAATCCTACTAACATTATTTTAAAATGACAAAACCGAACAGTGCTTTTACTTTACAGCAACAGAACATGAAAATATAGAGTAAAAAGTAGTTCCTTATCCAAGTTTTACTGAAAATTTATTTTCTTTCTTTTTTCGGTTTATGCTGCAACACTCTACCAGTGGTTAAGTGGTTTTTCTTTGTACTAAGAAAGAAAGGAGGCTTCATGAACAATATTTGGCATCTGTTGGCAAAATGGAGGAGCAGGCTGAATAAATTTAGTATCTCTGTTTCCCTGTGAGGACTATCTTCTGCTGCAGCACATTAATGCCACTATCAGCTACTATATCACCAGTCAAAGTGACAAATGGCAGACAAGCGCCTCTCAAATATTCAGAGAGGGTGGGGAAGTGCAAGGGGGTAGTAATAGGAGACTGTGTTTTTCTCAGTTTGGCACGTTGACTGTAAAATTTGCTGAGTGTGATGCTTAGAGTAGAAGTGGGGAAAAAAAAAATCAAAACAAAGCATACTATTTGTCTGTATGTTTGAATATGTGCATGACTTTAGGTTCAGAATAAATTATTGTCTTATTGTCCCTTTTCTGCACCCCAACCCCCTCCAAAGACAACCCCTTTGCCCCCCATCATTCGGACAGCTGGAAACAGAATTCATCAGAATTCATCCGATTCGTTCTGCTGCTTTTCTCTCTCCCAACTGCCCAATCCCCCTCCCGACCACACCTCCCACCACTCCCTAGTCTCCCTCACTGTCGTAATAGGATCTGCAGGAATCATTCAAAGGCTAGATATAATTTACTGCTTGCCTTGCACAATACCCCCACCCTCTCTCACCCGCTTTCTCAATCGCACAAGGTGCCCTGCGGATGAACTAATCATACTTGAAATATTATTTCTGCTTCTTATTCCTCCATTTTATGAACAGCTCCTTTTTATAGGGCGACGGATTTAACCCCTTACCGGTCACACTCCCACCAGTCCATAAAAGCAAGTAGGGGGTGGGTAAGAACCCTCTTCATAACTTTCACATTATTATTATTTGGAGTGTGTGTGTGTGTGTGTGTGTGTTTGTGTGTGTATCTTTATTTTGCATTTGCTCTTTGATTTCTTACAATTTATGAAACAGGATCAGAGAGGAGCTTCGCAATAATAAAGAAATGTTTGAACAAGTCACTTGTTGTCATTCACATTTTTGTTATATATATGTAACACTGAATGAAAATCTACAAAAATATTTCTGTTTCATAAGTCTAGGCACCCAATAAAACACTTTTTGGGCTGTCTTGAACTATTTTTCCACCAAAAAAGTGCAGATGCACATAGAAAGCAACAAACACAATTTTTTTATTGCTTGTTTTTGGTCTTGCATTTATTTATTATTTTCCTCTGTTTGAGGAGACAGCTTTACAGTGATAACATGAAAATCTTTCCCAAGAATATGGTCAAAGACAACATCTTTCATCATGTTTTACACAGACATGCAATACAGAAATGTCTACAGAAATCCTCTTCTCTGTTGGTAATTCAGAAAATAAACTATATACTGGAGGCATACACATACTAATCCGTGCGGCAGCGAGAGAGAGAATCAGATTTTTGGATAAAGGGAGGAGAGTGAATACACAAAGCAAGAAATGCACATGCAGAGACCTACCAAGGGGAGCGATCAGCTGTTCACTTTTAGTTAGAGAGCACATTTACTTTCAATTGATTTCCAATGCTTTAGTCAATTTCCTGCCACTTTTCATTGCAGGTACTTGTGATCTCAGTTAAGCTACTTGTGGGAAAATGGTAAAAGTTCAAAACAGTAACCCAATGGCACAAGGTCTTGTGTTTTAAATGTACTGTATTTATTATTTTACAATTTTCTTTATTATTGCCAAAAACTAACAAAAAGCACTTGTGCAGGTAAATTGACCAGTCAATACACAGATCACTAAAAAAAGAAGAAATGTTTAAATAATATAAAGTTTCTTTTTTTGTGTTGCTTTCTGTTTATTTATTTATGAGTTGGAGTTTCTTTTGTGACTTTCCTCTGTGCACACAACTTACAGGTTTGATCTGTATTCCATTCGTTTTTCCACAATCTCTTCTGTCTGTCACTGCCTGTCTTTAATGCAAATACTCATTCACCTAGTTTTTATTTTGGTATTTTTTTTATGTTGCTTTCCATCAGAGTATTGCAAGATGAGTATTCGGTTTGGAATAGCACAGCTCCAAACAAAGAGTCCCCCCAGCACATCTGCTTGCAAGGAAGGTAGAGCCTTAACACCTGGAAGTAATAAAAAAGCCACAGTGAGAGAGAAAATAAGGTAGGATTATTGTTCTGTGTGAGGAAGAGATTATGTTCAGAGAAAAGACATGGGAGGCATGCGGCTACACTTCCACCTTGAACAACAAGGCTAAAAAACAGCCTCTGATTAAAACTGAAATGAGGGGAAAAGAAACATCTGAAAGTGAAGCACGCTTTCATGCCGAGACAACAAGTATAAAGCTTAATACTAAATGAAAATAAAATGAAGTGGAATATTCCCAAGCATCTGTAGAACTGCCACTGAGCTACAATGTCATTATCTTAGCATGGCTTTAAGTGAGCAAACAGAGAGACAGAAAGGGAGCTACAGAGCATTAGCCCAGTTGTGATGAAGCTCATTTGTTTCTTTTTTCCAGTTTTTTCTCTCTGTTTTGAAGCTGCTGTTAATTTGTCTGCCTTTTTTTCTCGATGGTGGGGAAAATGAGAATACCAAGACGTATTATTTTTCATCAGCACTACCCTAGTTAAATTATTTTGAGAAAGAAATTTGTTATGAAAGATTTAAAAATGAGCACTTCTCATCCTATTTTCTGAAGCAAAGGCTGTAAATTGTACATTTCCAGTCATTTGCAAAGACATCGGACACATCGAGCAGACGGAATGTCTGACAGGTAATTACTCCATGGCATTCACATGCTTTCTCGTGCAGACCAACATCAAAGTACTTTGATTTGCAGAGCATACAAAGAGAACAATGAATGTGTCTCTCCCCAGGTGTATGACCTGACAATGATTCTACACAAAGTCCACCGGCCTATGGCATGAACTGAAATCCAAATGATGCAGACACACAAAAACAATTCCAACCCAGGGAAGAGAGAAAGCGCTCCAGCAGTCTCTCTCTTTCTCATTGCTCTCCGTCATGTTGACTGGAATGACATTAGATGCCAGCACTTGTTTGTGCTCTAATGACAAGTAAGAGGGGATGGTTGTCTCCATGGCAACAACTAAGGCTCAATATATCATACCTCATTACAGTAGTCAAGCGGGGACATTTGGTCAAAAATTAATATATCAAAGGAAGGAGAGAGGGAAAGAGTACGTTGTGGGAAGATTGCCCAGCATTTGTTATATGAATCTGATAAGTGAAGTGTTTTAAATGGTGGCCTTTTTACTTTCACTCTGCAGCAGTAGGCGGCAGTTTGAAATGGCTGTTCTGTGACCTTGGCTCGATACGTTAAGAGTGTCATGTTCCTTCGAAGAAGATGGTAAGACTGATAAAAAGGCAAACCGGAGGATAGCCTGGGTTTGTGTGAGTTGAAGCTTTGGATGTGCTTCAGGCAGTGTGGTGCAGACTAATTGTCTGATGACTCACAACTGGAGGAATTGTGGAGCAACAAACTGCTCAGACAATGTTACGCTGACTTCTGTTACTGTGTGGGTGGTGCTACATAAAGAAACCAGTATGAAACAGAAAATGAGGAGGAGAGATGACAAAACCATTAAATGTGACACTTGTTAGAAATCTGTCTTTTTTTGTAGTCAAGATCAGTCAAGCCAAGTTTGAACAATTTTTAAAACATAAATGATAAATAAGTGTTATAAAATAATGGCAACTCTAATTAATATTGACAAGTCGATGGCTGAAATGCTTTATCCATTCAATGAATCTCATTTCACCAGCTGATATTAATTCCCACCCCCCCAGGTTGCTACCTTAATATGGTGGAGGGTTTCAGTGTCCCAGTGATCCAGGATCTGAGTTGTCAGGGGATTCATGCCCCAGTAGAGTTGTCCTTCACAAACAGGCCCTCAGTGAAGGATCAGACAAAGTGCAGCCCAGTAGTGTATGGCGGAGATGATGTGCTGAACACTGTGACTTGGGACATCATGAGTCAGTGATGTCCCACTGACCTCCTCAATCCTACCAGCACGTCTTCCAGTGAGGAAGTGGAGTCTGGGGACTTTGGATTGGGATCTACAATCTCTTGTGCTGAACGTTTCAGGGGTTCTGGAGAGGACGGGGCACCAGACAGTCAAACTTCAGGTTCAGGAGGAAACAGAGTTGCTTTCGTCTCAGCCATAAAAAAAGTAGACCAGCTCTACACCTGCAGTAAGACCTGGTAGGTGCAAGAGAGTTCGCTCAACCAGTCTATAGTGTTTCATGGGCCTGGAGAAGGCCATGTACCTTTGTGAGCCCTGAGGGTGAATCTTCAGGAGTGTGGAGTACCAGGCCCCTTGATTTGGGCTGTTAGGTCCCTGTATGACCGGTTATTGTGCTTGGCCCACATTTCTGGCAGTAAATCTGGCTTTTTTCCAGTGAGAGTTGCACTCTGCCAAGGTTGTCCTTTGTCACAGATTCCAATTGTAACCCTTCTACACATAATTTCTAGGGGGGAGTAAAGGTGTTATGGGGATCCGTTTAGTTGTCTCAGGTTTGGGTTTCTGCTTTTTGCAAGTGATGTGGACCTGTTGGCTTCATCAGATCACGAGCTCCAGCTTTCCTGGAGCAGTTTGCAGTGAAGTCTGAAGCAGCTGGGATGATCAGTACCTCCAAATCCGAGGTGGACTTGACCTGGAAAAGCGTAGAATGCTTTCTACTGGGAGGAGACTTAAAGGAAGACCCAGGACATGCTGGAGGGAATAAACCTTGGCATTCCCCTGGAGGAGCTGACCCAAGTGAGTGGAGAGAGGGAAGTTTGGGCCTCTCAAATTGCTTCCACAACCCGACACAGGATAAGTGGGTGGATGAATAGGTGGATGGATAGATGGATATATGAGAACTCTAAAAAGCTATGTACCTCAGCTCTGAAAGAGACTTTAGCCAATCAGAACAACTGAAATATCATTAGGTGGCTGAAGATGATGTGGTCAGTCAACTTAGCAGAAAATAAAAAGTGCTCAAAGTTGGAGAGTCCAAGAATGAGGGCCAAATAGGATATATCTTTTTTTTAACCTTTTCAGCTAAATAAAATGACATTTCACACTTCTAAAAAACGAAATATCATCACAAATAAAATCTGTTACCATAGATACTTGAATGATAAAAGAAGCAGATGATTGTTAGAGATATGCACCCTTTTATCATGGCATAAGATTTTTTGACTTTGCAAGATCTTGGCCAAAATGCACCATAAAAACCGAACTGAGAGATGAAAATCTAAACTGAAGTAAATAAAAACTTAGGTTTTAGCCAGATGCTTGACCTCATCCTTTTAAAACGTTGTTTTGCCAGACTTTAATTACTTTATTTGTGTGTATATCAAATGTAAAATGTAATGTTGTCTTGTCTGTCTTATTATTTGTAGTTTTAATGTAGTTTTTTTTTGGCACTTCCACAGGTTTAATCAGAAAATAAATATAATTTTATGTTTTATGTTTATTTGTGTTAAGGTTGAATACTTTTTATTTTAAAGTTTACAATTCTATCAATTTATATTTTTTTATGTTCTTTGTACATATATTTGCTGTTTCCTCATTAACATATCACTTTTGATTTTGTTTTAGTTGTCAAATAGTTAATTCTTTTAGGTGTAACATTTTGTCATGGTTGCGGATTGCTGAGTCTGCTTGTTTCTTGACTTGGAAAAGGAAAACCTGATTAATCAATTCTAGTTTTGACAATTTTTTACTATTTTGATTCAAACATCATTTATCTCTTTTTGAGAGAAATGAGGGTAAGTAAGCAAATAAAAGAACTTGTGCTTTGACTCATGAATGTTATTCAAAAAGCACAGGCAAGACTTGTCAGGTCTTAGCTGCCATTCTGTATAATAGGAGCTTTTGTTTAAATCTCACAACCTTTTGTTCATGCTCTCAAACTTGTATACGTATAAAGATAAGGACTGAATTCCAGCACATGAAACACACATGATCTGCACAGGGAGTTAGACCTTTCTTAGTGATGGCAATTTGACTAGCCAAACAGAATATGATATATGATTCCTTCTGCAGCAGCTTCATATTGTCAGGTCCTGACTTTGGATGCTTGCTCTTATAATGACTGTCTGTCTCTTCTTTCTTTGTGGGTGACTCAGTCATTTAAAAAGAAGTCTCTTTAGGGGCTTTTAGATTTAATTATGAACTAATCCCAAGAAGACAATGCATGCTGATGAGAGTATTTCCACTTATATGTAACTAATGTTTTATAGTTATCCTTCAAAAAGCTGCTGTGTGGAAGGAGCTAATGAAGACTTATATTAACTTGTCTCTATTTAGCCATTCAACACTCAGGTGACAGGTCAATGGTTTGTTGACCTCCTGTCAAGAACAGTAGGGTGAACTATTTCTCCCGCAAGATCTGCTGCAATCTTTACTGATAGGGGCTTCTTGTGAAGAGTTAATTTGTTATGTTAAATTGCATGTTGGATTCAGTTAGCTGCTTGCTAATTAGATTGTAATTACAAACGAGCTTAGCAAGCCTGTCTGGTCCAATTAGAAACACTTTTGTTGCTGATCCGCCTTGACCTTTTGCTAACATTTTCAATATTTTAAATTAATGGTGAACATAAGAGGTAAATGCTCAAACATATTAAAACTACCATGTTTATGGCTGACACAGGCACAAAACTTAAAAAATGTCCTCTTTGTATCTTTTGTTATTTATGAATAAAACAATTTTGATGCATGAATGAAATGCAGCGTTGCCTGATGACAGCGTTTACTTCCATGGACATTATTAAACATTTACAGTGTATTTATGTTTCCAGTCTCTAACCAAAAAGAGGATTAAGGTCTGACTAATTTCCAGCAGGGGTAGTTTACCCTCCCTCTCACTGAGAGGAGCTCTCATACTGACTGAGCGGTGTCTCCTGCATCCACAGCACACCTGGTCTCCATTATCTCTCCATTTCACAGGCTTGCACCCCCTAACAGGGCAGCCTGGGAATGGCTCTGGTTCTTTCATCTTCCCATCATTATAGCAGCCGGCCCAGGGTCAGGGCCCAGTCTGACAGGCATTCCAGGCTCAGTACTGCATTTGTTTGAGGTTAAAAAAAAAACAAAAAACCCAAAGGAAATATTAAGAGCGAGCCTCAAAACAATTATTGTATTAAGAATTCTTCACAGACCTGATGTTTTCCCCATAACAATGCAAAATCTGATGCTGCACCTTAAAGTGGTGCCTCTCACTTCTTTTACTGCATCACCTTTCCTTACCCATGACTTAAGCAAAAGCCTGATTTGTGGTACAAATGTCACCACAGCTCAGTGAAACATGCACAGATGCGCAAAGAACGGGGGGAAATCAAACTATATGAAAACGGTGTTTACAAATGTTGTGAAGTCATGCCAAGTATCAGCTTTATTTAGCTTGTTTTATTACTTTTAAATCTTTTCCACAGAGGGACATTTGAAGCCAGATCAAGGAGGAGGAAAATTCCTTCCCCTGTGCTGTTTAGCCGTTTAAAACATTTCACAGACCCCTTCAAAAAATCTGTGAAACACATTTACAGAGAGACGATACACCACCTGATGGTTCAAGATGGACATGGTCCACCCATTATCATTTTGCATACGAGAACAAAATGAGGTGTGATAATTGATCTCTCATGTACTTCAGCTCAGCCTCTCACGATACCATCAGCACAGCTTTGTTTCAAGGGAAAACACTTTGAGGCAGCTCTCACCAAAGCCTTTCTTAATGCATCATCACTTTGAGGTTACAGAAATGACACGATGAGAAGCACTTTGAAGTGAAGTAAAATTATCCCCATTTTCTGCTCCCACAAATGATTTATTAAGGGGTAAGAAAGAGAAGGGGGTGAGGAAAGGCAAAAGGGCAGATGAAGGATGGAGAAGGACAAACACATTCCCAGCACATATTCTCTTCATTATGAGTAAGGGGGGAGCCGATCATTCAATTACTGACTGCCGTCACAGGCTGATATCCCTGCCTGTCAGGGCTCATTCCGGCTCAGTTTCGAACAGAGTTCTTCTGATGTACTTCATTTCCTATTAAACAGAACCAGAAGGCACTGTGAAAGTGGCGACACCTGATCCTGTGTTCAGGAGATGGGAGAACCTTGACAAGGCTTGGAATCTGCCCAGGCACCTTCCTCATCTTCCCGAGCATGGATCCCACCTGGCTGCAAAACATGGGAAGAGGACCTCTAGCCGTTGAACACAGCCCTCAGTTTTCAGATTGTGCCTTTTCTTTTTGTATAAACATGATGTGAAGGTATTTGAAATCTTTTCTAATTGCCGAACTTGAGGACAGAATTAAAATAAAACCGATCTAGATTTAAACTTCCTTGGTGTGTAAGAGAAATTGTTTGGTATGAAATGGAGTTTTGAATTTGCAGTCTTGAATTTTAATTCTGGCCTCAAGTTTAAAAATTTGAAAATATTTCTAATATCTTATACATCATATACATAGAATTAGTTTGACATATCTTTAAGACAACAGCTTATTTTTTCTTTGACACTGATAGAAAACGAAAAAATTGCAACAAGACACATAAAAGATGAGGGGGTGGAAAATAGGGATGAGGTGTAGTTGTATCAAAGATTATGTACCTTGCAGGCTCTGCAGTGAAATTCCCATTTTTCATGGTCTACTTTGGTAGTTCTCCAGATGCCTGTTAGGGTTTAACCTTTGACAGTGGCTTCGCACAAGTTACTCATGTGCAAAGCAGTCCTGATTAGTAAGGTATTTTATTGGCTTGGTCACCAATCCACCTTGCAGATCCTCAGTATTTACTGTTTGCATGATAACATTTATAAGGCTATGGCTGACAACCTACAGAAACCTGTCAGCTACGTTCACAGTGCAGGTCTTGATGCTCAATTCAGATTTTTTGCTGGAAAAATTATTTTTTGCTAAAAAACAATTACTTCAGCTGAAAAACTTTTTTTTGCATGGTCATTAATACTGCTGAACGATACAACTGAACTTCTATTGTGAATAGTTTAAGCTCTCGTATGCTTAATCTGACGTTGAACAGTCATGTTATGTAGTTGCAGGACATTCTCTTCAGTACAAGACAGACCCTGCATATATGTGTTGCTCCCTGATATATGAAAACATACTGGTAGAAAACATGGTAGAGAAGAATGTGTATCAATCTAATGGTTCGACGAAGAAGATAACATTGACTGAGCATGAAAAGGTCATTTTCCAATCCTTGTAGGAATTTTGTGATGAATCGCACAAATGTACATAATTCCTTACAATGTCTAAGGCGCTCCTTAATAGTATTCATGTTGTCTACTGATGCAAAAACAGGACAGTGGAAGAGGACTAGTTAAAGAAAAATAGCAACGTTGCTGACTGAGCACATTTCAGTATAATATGCACCCACAAGCATGAGAGAAACTTTGCAACCCCAAAGCAACACACGTGCACAGAAGAAGAACTTAAATGCCATGCAACGCACAGTTTACAGAAGTAATAATGAATGTTTCAGAATATGGACTGACTTTAAAGTTATTTAAAGCTGACATTATTATTACAAGATCATAACAAAATGAAGAAAGTTGATAAAAAGAACATTCAACTAATAGCAATGGCCTTTTGTGAAACACTGATTGCAGCTTCTGTAGAGAAGCCTGTTTGGATGCGTAGTCAGAAACAAGAATGATGGTATAGTGAAGTGATATGATTTAATGACACAGATTACTTTCATAATTTCATATTTAAAATTTTCAGCCGTTGTTTACATGTGAATTTATGGTATCTGTTTCTTCTGGTGCATAATTATGATGCATATTTTTATATGTATCATAGTATGGTGGTAGGTTTCACTCTACTTGGCCTTTTTGTTGTGAATAGTTTAAGCTCTCGTATGCTTAATCCGACATTGAACAGTCATGTCATGTAGTTGCAGGACATTCTCTTCAGTACAAGTCAGACCCCACATATATCTGTTGCAAGATCATAACAAAATGAAGACTTGGCCTTTTTGTTGAGGCCAAGTAGAGTGAAATGCTAACCAGCCAATAGACAGAAGTTGAAGCCTTAAGAGACTGCCCCACCTCATCTGCATAATGAGGCAGTATACATTACTTGATAAAAATGTATTCTTAAGGAAAACACAAAAGAAAATATATACATTTCTTAACAAAACAGATGGCAGAGCTGTTGAAAAAAAATTGGATACGCATCTGGTTTAGAACCACATATCAAAGTGGGACAAATCAGATTTTTTGGGGGGGTACTGGGGGTAAAAAATCAGAATTGGGCTGTTCAGGCTGCTGTGAAAAAGTCAGACATGGGTTGCATTTGGTCAACAAAAAGAAAAAAAAGAGCCAGATTTGGGTTGCATTGGCCTGCTGTACATGGCTAAAACTTCTCCCCCCTAATTCTTCAGCATGATGTATAATTTAAATATGACATTTGAATTAGTGCTAGTGGTTTTCTTAAAGATCTCATTAACAGAGGAATTGCCCTTTCTTAATTGTAATGGAGACTGGATGTTCTTTAGAAAATTTGAATTAAGTAATGTGTGGTGGTTTTCAGATCTGCAAAGCCTTTGCTCCTTGTTTTCTTCCTTTCTTGTGCCAAATGCAAATCCCAACAGTTTTTGTTTAAGACAAGGCTCCAACAGCTTCAAAGTCTTTTTGTTGAGACATTTCTACGATTTACCCCCTGCAGTAATTGAAAGCTGATACTGAGGAAATCTGTGAAAGGCCAGAAGCTACTATTCCTGCAAAGTAAAAAGTTAAACCTCTGTATTATAAAACCTCAAAACCAGACATATAGAATACAATTAGAGTCTATGATATAATATGATAACATAGTGTGGCATGTCTTTAGGATAGATACAGGGCAACAAAGTCTGGTTGATAGCAAGGCAGTGAAATAATTTCAATCTATTTGTTGTTATTTGTCTGTGCTATGTGACAGTAGAGTCTAACACGAATGCTCAGGCTAGTTAGCATGGCCACTGATGATGGCAGATAAATGGCTTTCCTGTAACAGTAAGATGTCATTAGTACATTGTGCAGCACATACCCGGGATTGATTGACAGCACTGAAACTGGCTCAGACTTGTTTTTGACCAGGAGAAGTGCATTTCTTCAAACTGTAATAGTTGCACTGGAAGAGGTGGAGGAACTCAATCTTTCCACAAATGATTTCTTATTTTATAGTAACAGTTTTAACAAATATGTAAAAAAAACATTTTTTAAATAAAAGTTGCATACCAAGCTTTAAAGTTTTGTTTTTAGTATTTTTTTTTTTAATAAAAGGGTAAAAAGTCTGAAGGAGTCAATACTTTTTATAGACCCTGCAACATTTTGAAAGTTTGTGGTCAATACTGTATAATGATGAGGAAAATCTGAGAACTTTATTGATTATGCAGTTTAAAAACCTATAAACTGAACCGAAACAGTTTAAATAAAAACACTGTACCAGGTAAAATCCTAAATTCTCTTTTGATTGCAAAAAATTTACTATTAATGAGAGAGCTCTGTGTGGGTACTCTGCTATAGAATATATAGAAGAGTATACACTAACTGTTAACACTAACCGTCAATCTTGGGAAGAATTGTGAGTGTTTTAAATGTATTAAAGTCACTCTACAGCAGATTTTCTAAAAGAAATTCCTTTTATCTAATGTCTCAGTTTATTTGAATTACAGTTTTAAGACCTTGTATGGAAATAGAATTTATTAGAAATTATATATTATAAACTGAACTCACTACAGAAATGTTCAAGAGAAATGGGAGGCAACTAAGCTAAATAAAAAAATTTAAAAATTTCCATCTAACGAAAAGAGTTTGTGCTTACCATTTGTGAATTTTAGTTAACGGGTGGAAAAGGCAAACACAGGAAAGCATAAGAAACAGGTGAATTACAGTAGCTTCATTGTGTACTGTCAAATATTTACTTGTCGAAGGTGTATGGCAATAGGAAGCTGTAAGCAGCACCTTTGGCTGTAATGGCTAAGTTAGTGATGTGCATTGAGAATAGTAATTAAATAGGGGGCCAACAACTGGCAAGGTGAACCCTGTACCTTGAGGCCTGGGGAAAATGGGCTTCAGACCTCACATTGCCGAGGGCCTATGCTAAACGCAGGCGTTAACCCAATTTCACACTGTGTGACTGAGCCTGGCCTGTTTCAGTGAAGCCTCCAAGTGTGAGTGCCATCTGGTCCAGGCCTGTGAAGGAAATGGCCTTGCCTTTCACACTGATCGGATTAGGGTGTTTTAATTCATTCGGGATGTGCCCTTGCGTGTTAATTGGCTCAACATGGCCAGTGAATCTTGCCTGTTGCTTGCAACAAGATGTTAATTTCTTTCTGCAATCTTAAGTAAAATTTGAATGTTTTTTTAATACCCTTGCAAATTGGTGGTATTTTAAAAAAACATTGAGACCATAACAATCCAACTATATTGCAGTTTAATCAACTCATGAGCATTTAGAAATATTAAAGTTAACATTTCTAATCCCCCCAACCCCCCAAAAATCTAAAGATTAAAAATAAAGAACTCAAGTAACTGTGACTTTTTGTTCCTAAAACGACTGGACATTTTTAAGTAGCTACACATTATTAAAAGCTTTAATAAAGTGTTAATAGGTGTGTTGTTTCTTCAAGATCAACACTTAAAGGATGTGTAAGAATATCAAAAAGCATCTCATTTTAAGATGTTTCACCAAGCATGATTGTTAGTGGTTCTGATTACATTAGCAACACACTGCCACCTCTTATTAAGAAGTTCACAGTTGTTGCTTAACATGTACATATTAGGCTGGCCCACTAATAATTCTTACTGCTGGTGTTAATGTCACACATTTGCTGAAAGCATTTCAGGTGATGAAGGGATCTAACAAGATCACACTACATATTAATGAAAATAACTCAAATTTATTATACTTAAAAAAGTGAAACTTAATCACAAAAAGCTCTTACTACAAGTTAAGTATAACAGAGGCTAAGGTTGACCACTCACAGGTCAGCATCAGTCCTTTCAAACAAGCAGCACAGGCAGATCATAATTCTGTTTCATCTAATCAAGCACTGGTCAGTAACGTGAACATTTTTCATTGTTTTAGTAAGTGTGAATGTCAATATTTACTTTTGAGGGATGTCCTTTGAAATCCAGATTTTGTCATGTAAACCAAAGTTCTGTCACAATATCCAATTTAAACTTTACAGCTCAATGTTTATAGGCTGGGCCCTAAAAAGAATGCAACTCTTGAATTTGGACACGGTTTGTTCAAGCTTTTGACCTTGCTGTTTTTTCACAACAACACAAATATAAATCAGCAGGGGGAAAAAAATGTCTGTAAAAGTTTTATAATCGTAGACAAAGATAAGCAAGTGTGTGAAAACGCATTTCTTTGTATTTTGCATCAGGTGCTGAAAATGCTCCTCCATACATAGAAAATGTTGCAAGATGTCATAATCTTGTCATTGATAGTGCAGAGTTATGTAGGCAGAGGTTGTAATCTTTTTTCAATAGGATCCAAGAGTAGCAGATTTTTTTTGTTCACTTGTTTTTGCTCACTTGCTTGTTTGTAAGTATCCCAACACATTATGTTGTTAAGTTTGGAGGGAACAGTAAAGGAAAGTCTGAATAAACACTAACAAGTCAGTATGTGTCACGTCTTCTGCTGCCAAAGCAGTTACCACTTTGCTTCTACTTCTTTCGGCTCTGGTTTTAGCTCAGATGCCACAAAAATCCATGTTACACAGACAGACATCCTGGAAGCATGCTTGCAAGTGTAAACAATCTGTTATCCTCAAAACGAACATTAAATAGGAAAGAACAAAGAGCCAATTTGACATGGACTCACTAGATAAAACTCATCTATTCTGTGCTTGGCTACAGGTTGTTATCCAGTGAATTTTCTTACAATCACTTCATTCTGTCTTAAAATAATAAACGACAAAGGCCAGCAATCATTCTCAGGCCATTCAGGTTAGATTTGTAGTCATAAAGGACAGGATTAAATAATTTAAATAATGCTGATGCTCTGGGAGACCCCATACTGTTCGTTTACATGAGCACACATTGATTAAGATTAATAAATGCAAATGAGCCAAAATGATCAAGTTAGTACTCATGACCCTAATAATATTGTTTGTTTTTTTTTAATATAAAAAGCCCAAACCAAAATTTCTGTTAAATGTTTAATTTATACTTTTTCAATAATAGAATAGAATAGAGACAGCCTTCATTGTCCAGCAAAGGGGAAATACAAATATTTTTGTGAAACACAGCAGTCAGAGTTTTGGATAATAGGATGAGTAAATCATTATAAATCTGAATTATAATGCCTTTCTTTTGTTTGCTTATCAAAAGAAAGGCATACAATACCCTAAGTACATTGGGTTGACCATTTTAAAATTTCTAATAGTGATTTTACATTTGAATAAGTAAAATTTCTCAGTATGTTTTTTAAATCTGTATCTGTATTAACCAGAAACAGGATCAGACCTGTACAGTTTTTGAATTGCAGCAGTACAAAATTATTCTCAGGCCTTAAATGGGCCTTGGACTAAACATCTGATGCCTCTGGTTGAAAAGTTAAAACACGCATGCCTCACTGGAAGTGTTCCACTCTCGCGACACTCAAAAATGAGTCCAAACAGTGCAGTTTATGCTCATACTTTTTTAATGTATCACAATGAGCAAGAAACATACTTGATGAAATATTTTCAAAGGAGTATATTCAATTACCATCTACAATCAACTTAACTAGGACAACAAGGTTTTGTGACAAAAGTTTCTTTAAAAGTCTGAAGTTCCATGTATGTATGTTAGTTTCCATGTAATTTGGTACAGTCTGGAAATCTTCATATAATTACAGTAACAAAAAAAACAAAAAAAAAACTAACAAGACTACAGTATAGAAAAGACATCAAGAACAACATTTTTGGTTTAACTTGCTCTTTTTTGTACATTGCAAGGCTGTTTTTTTCTACCCTCAGACAGGCTTCCTGGAGCCACAGAGCCATGCTTATGAGGCTCAAAGGAGGAGTAATTAAAGGAAAGAAAAACTAAAAGCATAAAAAAACATTGTGGCACCAGAAGTCACAAAAAGAACAGAGCGCTCCAGGTAACAGTTCATCTTTGAAGCTGGAGCAAATGGTTGTTTGGTTGTTAGTTTGGTTGGTAATTTTGGTTATTATGCTTTTTTTTAGTGTCTGCCTCTAAGAAAGACAGCTCTGAGAACTCGTCCCCTCTCTATGTTAATAATTTCCCTATTTAGATTATGTAACCAACACAGAGAGGGGTGAGTCGCCGTTTGACTGGAGAGCTGTACTTGTCAGCCAGAGACAAGCACAAGAAAATTAAACGGGTAGCAACATGAAGAGGAAGAAATGAAGCAAGCATCTCTGTCCATTCTGTCCTGAAATCTGAAAAATGTCCATCAAAGAGCAGAAGCTGAGGCAGAGCTAGAGAAAGAAAGGACAGATGGAGGGAGGGGATGGGGGAGGTTAGAGGCAGCTGGAGCCACTTAAAGTTCAGTTTCATTTAAAGACTTCCCTCTGTGTCACACAAGTCCATTGGTTCCAGAGTCCATTCCCATTATAGAGATGTCAGTAATCAAATAAAGAGGTGGTTTTTAAAGCTGTTTTGAGCCTGCCTTTGGCTCCCGTGCCCAGTTTTGGTGTGCCCGCAGCCTCTCGTGTCCTCCTAACGAGGTCTCCAAAGCTTCCCAGAGTCCTTTTTATTCATTTTCATTCTTTCTTCATCTCAAAGACTAAAAACAGAGAAAAAAAAAGTCTTTAAATATATCTATATCTGTATACAGGTACATGTTTCACAGTGGGCAAAAAAATGACCTCTACAGCAAAATCTTGTCTTTGTCTTTCTCTTGTAAGTGTCCATTAAATGTATCCCAATGTGTAACTCGCATATATTTTATTGTAGCCACTATAAAATATGCACTTATACGGGGCAGAAATTGTCGCTTTTTTGTCACAACTGCATAAAAGCTTTGGCCACATTAACATATTCAATCAATGTTAAAAACTGCTCAGTGCTTCGGTTTCATCGTTCTCGTTAAGAGCTATTATGTTTCAGTTTGATTTGTTTAGAATTTTATCACAATCCAGCTTTGTGGTTTTGTTTATTTGGTGTGTAACACATGAAAAAATAAAAAGGCAAACAAGAAAGGAAAGTTGAATTGATGCTGGCTCTTCTGAAATACACACAAATACACACAGGCACACAAAACACACCCATACTGGCATCAGTCTATTGTGGAGACCTCAACTTTGTGGTCCACAAGAGAGCCCACAATTACACTTTGAGTAAACAGAGAACAAACAATAACATTGAAACAGTGAATATAAAGAACATTGTCACACCATAAAGTGGCCAGGTCATTTTAGTTTGTTTTCCTCAATTTCAGCAATTCAAATTAAAGCTAGTGTTAATTTATGATTAAAAGTAATATACAGAAATTAAAGCAAATTGCAGACAAAAGAAAATAATATATATTTAACAATCTTTAAAAATAAAATATGGAAACAAAACATAGTTGAGACAGTAAACTGGATAACTTAAGGTACACATTAACAGTATTCCAAGGAACTGGATTTGACAATTTTCAAGCTTGAAGACTAGAGCTACTGACATAAACAGCACAGCAAGGTATTAACACCAAGTCACATTTTTCTGCCAGAAGTAGCACATTTTTAAACACTTTAGAGATTGTGCCTTGTATTCATTAGGGTTAATATTGACCAAAAGTTTTTAACTCAAAAAATTTAAAGACACCTTGGTTTTGGTTTAGAAAATCTTGTGTTCACATCATTAAATGAGAAGATGCGGGCACCTATACACAACCATTTCCTTTCCAGCAAAATTAATTCGATGACTTCTTTGGATATGAGAGCATCCGAAGTGTTTGAAAGCAAGGGACATATTCAATAAAATGAAATAAACTTCCAGCTCTTCAGCAGAAATGATGCTTTGGACTGAAGATGCCCCTAAAAACCTGTAATCTAAGAGTGGAAGTGGTACCCTGCACAAACATGAAACAAGTCACTATTAGACCTCATGGGAAAGGGTGACAAGACCTCAGCAAAAGCCATTGATTCCCTCTGAGGCTAGGGGGAGGTTGAATGGCAATAATGTAGAAAAAAAAATTAAAACATGAGACACATCAGTACCAGATGTATTATATACATTTTTTGGTAACCACTGTTACTTGCTTAACAAGTAAGCAACAACCTTGATTGGATGGAGGGATTTTCAGCCATGTTCCATGCCAGCACAAAATGACATACAGAGGTCACTGTGTTCAGCAACCAACTATGCAAAAAATATACACAACAGTTTACAGTCATTTTAAAAAATGAGAGAAAATAGATTGTGAAAATAAAAACAATCAAATGAAATTAGATTGATCAGTCCTTGCTTAAGAAAAATCCATAGTGATATTTGGAATGCACTGTTCTTTACAAACGTTATAGATCATTGGCTTTAAACATTGGTCTGTTCAAAAAGAAACTCCGCAAAATGTCCTTTGGAACAAAATATTCACAGTCTTCAAAGTTCCGTTTTTGCAACAAGAAAAAAAAAAAAAGTGTTGCAGAGGCAAGAAATTGGTTTATTGTTTGTTTTAGTTAAAGCTTAGCCAAAAGCAAAATGAGCATGCATCTAGGTATTAATTTTTTTTATTTTTGTTTTTTCAAAAATCTACATTAGCAGCAAAACGTATGTCCTTGAAGACCAGACCTTATACATTTTCTTTAAAAAAATGGACATTTAAATGTGACAAAAGTCAAACAAAAATCAATAACCTCTATCTTACAAACTGCAATGGCTCTGTAACGGTGCTACTCCACAATGCAAGGACAAGGGCCCTTTTTGGTTTTTGGTTATTTACGTAAAAAAGCTACCCGCTTGCTTGCGAACAAGCAGAAATGGCAACTTGGATACGTACTCCTTTAACTTTTAAAACTTTGTGTTCTTTCCTCAAAAAACAGCAACAAATTCTCAAGTATAAAGAAGCCTCTTTTCTCATCTTTATGCACCAATGGTGAAAGTGTTTAGTCTTTGGATTTTCTTTTGTCTTAAAGCGTGAGAATTATTAGTAGTAATCTTTTTTTCATTTATGAAAACAAAACTGACAAAACAAACAAAAAAAGAACAATGTAGCCACTCAACATGAAGAACAATATACCTGCTTTGTAGTATACATGACTACAAACAGGGCAGAAGAGAAAATAAGTGCGAATAAAGAAACAAGAAGGATCACAATTAGGAGTCTGACAAGTGCGCAAAGTTAACACAAAACTTAAATTAAAAATAAATCTCTCAGTATTTCACCCAGGATCATTTGGTTTGAACAATACCAACCACATCACAAAATTAAATAAATTTTGATCCTAAAGAGGATCCTGCCTTGTCAAGAGGGGCATTTGGGAGAATGTTTCACAAGAGTTTGATAAGACAGAAACAATGTTTAGATAAATTATCTCTCATTAACCTAGACTATTGGAATGACCAAGTCAACATCAAATGAAGTGTCTTAAAATTAGACAATACAAAAGTTAAATGTACACAAAGTTTTTTCCCCAACCTACCATACTGTTGAAATTCATTTCCAATGCAACAATCTACTCAACACCAAAAATGCTCATATCTATCATAAATACAGAAGGTTTTATTTATTTATTTTTTTTAATCAAAAGTCTTTTCAAATTGCCCATTACTATGTCTGCAATGCTTATCTGGATATAATGGGAATTCCTCACTTTATGAGGATTTTAAAATTAGAAATATTAATCATTAATCCTTTAAAATGCCCAGAAGAAATGCCTTGTTAAATTAAATTTAACATAAAACTTTGTTATAAATCAAGTTAAGGAAGGAAAAAAAAAAAATAATCATCTTATTGGAAAAAAAGGAAAACGTGAGTCTCTGTAACAGAAAAAAAACATGTTTGAGCTGTTGACCTGAGAATAAAATAGACATTACATTATTCTTTTACTTTTGCAAGCCATTGGTATCTGAATGCTTAAGTAGCAAGAAAACTGAACTGAACAGACTATTCTCCCATACAGTACATACTGGCTTTTAGTGACTGTGCTCTTAAGTAGAAAGTATTGGGTTACTTACTTGCATTCCTTAAAAAAGGGCTATTGGGCCAATTGCCAACTTTGAGGCAGTCCACTGCCATACAGTACAGCATTTTTCCACTATTACATAAAATATAACTGCTATGATCTTTGATCTTTCTTGTCCTCACACCTTAGTATGCCTGGATTTCAGTTGGGTTAAACATAAAGAAAATGAAAAAATAAAAACCAGCATGTTGATATGGGAAAACAATCCACTAACATTTAATTTTTGGTTACAAGCTTTGGAATTGCAGTTAGTCTTTACACATCTTTTTCTGAAACTGGTTTGTATACTTTTAATGTATTTTTAACATTGCTGCTTTTTATGATTTTTTGTGTTTTTTTGTCATTTTCTTTGTATTTTTTTTTAAATATTGTCCATCACTGAAAGCTCTTTTACAATCTGATGGAGTCTGTTCCTACACTAGCCAGGTTACTACTACAACTATTACTGTCTTTGACATAGGTAGGCTGCTGTGGCTCCTCTGTTGCCCTGCCCTGCCTATCTGTTGACTTCTGACTGCTGTCAGAGTCAGACTCGTCAGTAAAGACGTCTGTTGGTATCGAGGTCTGAACTCCTGAGGTGCTCAATGAACTTGAGGTAACCGTTGAGGGTGAGGACACTGGAGGAAAAGAGGAGGAGGGACTAGCACTGGGCTTTCCAGCTGAAGCTCTGGAGAAGGGGACCTGGGGCCAGGGTTTGCCGACAGCTGCGGTATTGAGTTGGGCCTTAGAGGAAGAGCACAGGGAAGTGGAGACAGCAGAGGATGGCATGGTGGCTGATGTTGTTGGCAAGGGAGATGGGCTGCTGATGGGATGAGTGGCAGACTGCGAGGTAGATGCGGTGTTAGGACTGGGGAAGCAGGCTGAAGAGTGAGGTAATAAACTAGTAGCGTGCTCTTTGGCATTTCTGACTGATCGCTTGATTGTTCTGTGTTTGTGCAATGCCGATTCCAGGTGTTGACTGAGTGCTTTCTCGCCATCCAACGTAGTGTCACAAGCCAAGCAGTCATAGAGACTTTCGCCACCGGGGACACGCAGCAACACCTCTTGCAGATTTGCCACAGATTGACCAAAGAAACAGTTAGATTTAATGTGGGTAATAGCCGCTTCTTCCTTGGTGAAAACAGCTTGACACTTGCGACAGGCAAGTTTACTCTGCACCTTGGGGACAATGTACTGGTCTAGATGAAGGTCCATAGTTTTTTCATCTATCTCATTCTGCTCAGAAGATACTTTGTTATGAGAGGAGGAGGACATGTGGGTTTCACTGTGGGGGTTGCTCTTTTGCTCCTCTGTTTTGACTGAATCTTTGGCAGCCTCTTTGCGATCCCCTAAGTTTTGAGTAGGAGCTGCAGTTTGGCTTGCCTTGGGTTGCTGGATCTGTTGAAGCTGCCGCTGCTGCTGCTGTAGTGCCTCCTGTAAGCTTTGCTGATATTGCTGGTAATGCTGCAGTAGTGAACCTGGAGAAAGACCCATGAGTGCTTGGGACAATGCTGGATTATATGGGAAAAGACTTTCCATACCATACATTGGTTGCAGATAGCCCCCCTGGAGAGCCCCAGGGATCTGTGGGGTGTAATAAGGGGAAAAGCCTGGCATGAAGTAAGGTAAAAACTGGTTTGTAAGGAGAGCTGTGGGGTCTGATGCTAAAGCAGCCTGCAGAGCTTGAAGCTGGGCAGGATCTACCACATACTCCATACCAGGTGTTGGCATGGAGGTGGCAGGAACAGCTGTGTCTGGTTTCTCCTTCTTGGCACTTGCAGCAGAAGTGGAAGGGGCTGGGGTGCTTCCAGTTGAAGATGGAGTTGAGGGTTTTTCTGTCTTTTCCTTGGGTTTATCCTTCTCCTTCTCTCTTAAACTTTCAACATCACGTTCCTTGTGGGGTCTAGGTCGTAAGCCTGATGGGGTAGTGGAGGAAGTGGAGCTCGATGTGGGCATAGGGCTTGAGTGAGAAGCAGATGTGTTGGTCTGGGCAGGGCTCGATGCTGCAAGAGATGCTGAAGAGGGAGGTTTATTAGGTAATCCAGAAGTGGGCAGGCTTGGTGAGGGAACACTGACACCCGTCATGTTCAGGAGGTTTGAGGGTTTTGGAGGAGTTAAAGCTGAAAGTTTGTCAGAAAAAACAAGAAATGTTAAACCCACAAAAAGTAGCATTAACAGTTGCAAAGAGAAAAAACAAGGCATTTTATTCAGTACACATAGAAGAATAAATAAGATTGCTGATATATGAATGGCAATGACTCATTTAATTTTAATAAATGAAAATCAGTTATCTTGTACCAAGAAATTATCTTGTTACAAGATAATTTCTTGTAACAAGAGTGTAAACCTCTTCAGAATATCAAGAATAGCAAAAGATCAATATATAAAAGACTACACTATGTACAGTGTGCAAATTCATGCAACTCATAGAAGGGCAAGAGAAATGTAATATTTCTTCAAGGTGTCTATTATTAGTTTCAAGTTTCTTTGTATAGCATGTATTCAATCAGTTTGAAACAATGACATACCTGAATTAGATGAGTTAAAGCTGGATAGAGAAGGGCTACCAACCCCTGGCAAAAGTACAGGTGGGATGCCTTGCAGATTTGGGTAGGCTGACTGGAGATTCAGAGCCTGCATAGCAGGGTTATCAAACATCCCCTGCTGCTGCATGGCCTGCTGTTGTGCCAGACCCAAAACTTCATTGGCCTTCTTAATGCGATCCATCTCTTGCTGGGCCATGAGCTGGCGAACAGTAGCTGGGTCAAAATATTCTTTTTCTTTATCAATCTGGCTCCCAATGGTATCTTTCACCTTGGATATGTGCTGTTGAGAGAATATATGATCACGAACAGAAAGGCGAGCACTGTACTTAACGGCACACAACGTGCATTCAGTCTTTGGCCCCTCATAAGATGTCTGGTTTATTCCAAAGTGCTTAGCCATGTTCAGTTTTGCCTTTTTCTCCTTGGCACGAGCATTTTGAAACCACACTTGAACCACTCTCTTTGGAAGTCCAATTTCATTGCCAAGTACCTCACACTCCAGCATAGTGGGTGTTCTGTAGTCATTAAAGCAAGACTTCAACACTTTCAGCTGGAGGTTCGTCATTTGGGTCCGGAAACGCTTTTGGCCTGGTCTGTCTCCACTGTCAATGCTCCTGGTACCTGAGGCTCCAGGGCTTGGTGAGCAGGGGTCAGCCAGGCTGGATGTCTCACTGTGGTCAATCATATTTTCATTTTCATAGTCCTTAGCATAATAGCTTGTTGCAGGGCTTACTAACCCTGATGACATTTGGTCATCATTTTCGAGCATAGTGGCTGTACCTCCAGACTTGGGTAGGTAATCACCACTATTTTGGCTGGGCTTTGCATCAGCACTGTCATTATCTGCATTGGCCTCATCCCCTGTAGTTGTGTCTGTGATTGCCGTGTTCACAGATGAACAGTCGTCATTATCCAGTTTGTTTTGATCAAAGTTAAGGTTCACAGAGGACATTGTTGCACCCTCAAAGTCTTCCATTCCTTCAACTTTGATGGATGAAGGGCTCAGCAGACCCCTGGGAGACAGATCCATGCTTTTATTTACTGGAGACATAGAGGAGCTTTGTCCATCACTGTTCACTGTTGAGGCTAGTTGGGAGTAGCCTGATGTATCCAAAACATCCATTTTAATTTGCATGCTCTCCTGCTCAGGTAACAAACCAGTGAGAGTTAAATTGTATCCAGCACGTTTGGCTTCATGCCAGTGACGAGATCTAATGTGTGCCTCAAGGGCCGTTTTTGCCTTGAATAGAGCTCGGCAAAATGGGCACCTACGATGAGCTTGGGCTGGCCCTACAGCCCTGAACTGGCCTTTTCTCTCTCTTGCTCTAGTATTTTGGAACCACACTTGCACAACTCTCTTTTTTAATCCCACTTCATGAGCAATGTGATCAAGCATTTTACGAGTGGGGTTTGAGTCTAATAAATACTTCTGATAAAGGATCTCTAGTTGCTCAGGTGTAATGGTGGTTCTGAGCCGCTTGTCTCTCTGTGGTTCCTCTCCACTATTTGCACTGTCATTCTCTCCAGGGCTAGTACTAGCCTTTTCTTCAAGCTTTCTTTTCAGGGAGTTCATGGTGGAGGTTGGAGTGGACGGAGAGGTGGCAGAACTGCTGGGTATCTGAGGCATTGCACCGGAGAGAAGCTGGGTTGCCAGTAGAGGATTGCTGGGATCAAATAGCATAAAGGGCATGTCAATTGGACGATCAAGGAATTGAGGATGGATGAACTGATTTTGCACAGAGAGAAAGTGCAATTGCTGGTGTTCTTGCCAGTGCTCAAAGGATGGAAAGCCAATCTTGCACTGCTCACACTGGTATGGAATCATCTGCTGTGCCAGCTGCTGTGTAACAGAGGATAGGTGTGGATTGAGGCCCAAGTGGGAGCTCTGTGAAGATGCCTGGGTTGTCTGAGAAGATGACGGGCCACACTGCTGCTGTTGCTGAGACAATGACGAATGCTTAACAGCCTTAGAGACATGCATCTTTTCCTCTCTCTGAGATCTAGTATGTTGGGGCTCAGACTGGTTTTGGAGTATGACTTCCTGCTTTATAGAAGTTTGAGTATCTCGTGGATCACTAGAAATTTCTGGCAGCTGTTTGGGATTTTCATCATAGGGGTTTGAGGTGGTTGCTGGTGATGCTTCCTCTTTCTCAGCCGATGAGAGTTGTGAAAATGCTGACGTTGATGGAGGAAGAGGGCAAAGACTTGAAGAGGAGGGCATTGGTGTGTGACAGGACGACCCAGAGGGAGTATAGCTGTCATGGGAAAAATCCAACGAATCCTCATTTTGGCTGTCATACTGCCCATCCTCATCTTCATCTTTATAACACAGCTTTTTTTGGTGTTTTATCAGGTCAAAGATACGCTGGAAAACCAGACTGCATTTCTTGCACTGGTAGTTTAGATTTGATGTACGGATATATCGGTCGTTTGACAATTCTCGCCTTTCTCCTTCTTTGGCTCCGTCACCCTGGTTTTCATAATTCTTTCTTGCCTTTTGTCGAGCATTTTGGAACCACACAACAATAACACGGGTGGGAAGGCTCAAAAGGTTAGAGAGCTGTTCAAATTCATCATCTTTCGGATAAGCATTTGCATCAAAGAAGTCTTGTAGGACTCTTAGCTGGTAGTCAGTAAACCGGGTCCTAGATGATCTCTTACTTCCATAGAGTTCATGTTTCTGAGGTTCAGGGGAAGGAGGTTTGGAATCAATTTTTGTTTCTTCTAGAGTTGTTGTTGGAGGATTATTGAAATTGTAAGGAGAGTCCTTGTTGCGCTGACGTTCTTTAAAGAGTGTATTTCTGAACCAGTGCTTTATCACTTTTTGTGGCAGCCCAGACTTATCTGCCATTTCTTTAATTTGTTCTTCATTTGGTGAGTTGTTTATATCAAAGTACTGTCGCAGGACTCTAAGCTGGTCATCAGTGATGCGAGTTCGAGGCCTCTTGTTCTGTTGCTGTAACATTGCAGGTGTAAGCTGTTGTTGATAGAGTTGGGCCAAGTCTGATGCCAAGCTTGGCTCAACAGAAGGTAACTGAGGAGGCAACTGAGTGGGCAGAGACTGCAAAGACATGGGCTGCATCATAAGTGGAGAGAACAAGGGTAAATCCATTGGCATGGGTATTTGTGTCATTGTAACTGGGGGTTGTGGAGGAGGTACAGTGGGAGGAGTGAGTGAGGCTGCAGAGACTGGAATATTTGGTGTTGGAGCTCTTTGGGGTGGTGGTGGAGGTGGAGGTGGAGGAGGAGGCGGGGCAGGAGCAGGACTAGCTTCTGGTGTTGGAGGTCTTAGTGGATAGAGTTTATCATAATGCTCTCTGTATTCCTTAGCAAATCTCTCCAAGGATCTAAATGGGAAAAAAGCCTGGTGGATATGCTCCTGGTGACTCTTTAGAATCAGTATGTTTGAAAACAGCTTGCCACAGGCTTCACATTCCAGTTTCTCTAATCCCTCAATGGGATCTACAACCTTCATTATTCCACCTGAACCACTTGATCCTGTAGGTCCACTTGTCTTTTTCTGAGCTTTTTGTTTATTTTCATTGTACTGAATAACTAATTCAAATCCAAAGTTTTCCAGCAAGGCTTTTGTCGCATTTCCTCGAGCATCTGAAGCAATCCTAGGTGGAAGCATGCCAGTCTCTTGGTTAATGTTTAGTGAAATGTTCTGAATGTCCTTTTTTTCTTTTGGTTTGCTTTCAGTGGAATCTTTGTTTATACTGTCCTCACTTTTCTCAGTTACATCTTTCTCTTTTTGTATTTCTTTATCTTTTTCATCTTTTGAGGAGGAATGTTTCTGTTTTTTTTCAGCCTGCTGGAGAAGAGATGCACTCTGCTGTAGCAAAGCCATCTGCCCTTGAACCTGTGAGTGAGCTTGCTGTTGCTGTTGATGCTGCTGCTGTTGGTGCTGCTGTTGTAGATGATGATGCATTAATTGCTGCTGCAAGCAACTCTGCTGGACCTGCTGGGCTGAGTTTTTTAAATCTTCTTGCAGGGTAGAAGCTGCAGATCCTGCTAGGCCGAGAACAGAGTTGCTGATGTTGATATCTGGGTTAAGTTGAAATTCTGCTCCAGGGATGTAGAAAGGGAACAGTAATTGCTGCTGCTGCAGCGGCAGAAGTGCATCAGTTGTCACTGGGAAGTGCTGCAGAAGTGCTGGATTGAATAGCTGTGATTGTAAAAGAGCAGCCTGCTGCTGAAGCTCCTGCTGAAGCTGGGCTTGAGCCTGAGCTTGTGCTTGAGCCAATTGTTGTTGTTGCTGAAGCTGCTGTTGTTGCCCTCTTGCAGAGAGAATTTCGCTAAATTTAGACTTTTTTACTTCATGGTTCTCAGATGATGAAGAATGACAGCTTGCTGAAGAATTTCCCAAACTTTCAATGCCATGAGTCTGATTCATGTGATTTCCTCCATGAATACTTTGAGCTGCCTGAGATCCAGAAGAACTGTGGTTTGCTGAGCTAGGAGTAGAGTTATTAGCTGGGCTTGGACTAGTTGTTGACGTGCTCATGCTGGACCCTCCGCTAATTAGACCAGTTGTACTTGCAGAACTGGTGATCCCTCCAGCTGCTTCAAGTTTGGCTGCCCTAGCTTTGGTCTGGTGTAAAACAGAGCGCATGTGGATTTCCAGAGTTGAACTCTGACTATATGCCACATTGCAAGTGCTGCACTTAAATGGCTTATTATCAGGACTGCTGGTAGGCTCTGGTTGACCAGTAGTGGATTCCTGAAGAGCTCTTTTCACCTTGTGTAGGTGGGAGACAGAGTTATAATGAACTAACAGAATGTTCTTCTGTGTAAAAGACTCTTTGCATACAGTACACTTGAATGGACGAGATGGGTCCAAAAACTTCTCCATTGTAAAGTTGGGGCCCTTTCTGAACGGTAGTGCTCGTTTGGGTTCGGATCCAGAATCTTCCTGTATTGAGCCAGAATCACTACCTGTTGGACTTTGTTTTTCATCAGGGTCACTGTCATCTCCCTCTTTGTCGTCTTCTCCAAGGCTTCCATGCTCCTCATTAAGAGCCAGATCCCCCATTGCCATAATGTCTCCATTCATCAGTAATCCTCCATAAAGTTGCTGGATATCAGCTTCACTCAGCTCCAAATGGCTGGTTTCTAAATGCTTCTTCAAGGCTTGTAGAGTTCTGAAGCTCCGCTGACAAAGGCAGCACATAGTAGCTGCTCTGATCACATGATACTGTGAATGAAGCTGCAGTTTCTCCACAGTCTTGAAGGCCAAACTGCACTGGTTACATCTATACTTATAGACATGGCGATCAGAAACCGGTAACTGGGGCCTTTTGTTGTGAACTTCGTTGAAGTGCATTTGGAGAGAGTTGGAGGATTTAAATACTTGACTGCAGCCTTTCTTCCAGCACAGAAAACCAGTGGCATCTTCCTTTTCTGACTGCTGATCCTCAGAAGGTGACTTGCGAGATTCAGCTATGTCTGTGGTGAGGGACATCCCTTTCTCTGAATCAGCATCTGTGGCATCTGTAAATAAATCAACAAAGAACTACTTATCAGGGCATCACCATTTGCAGTTATTTTCCAATTAAGTTTAGAAATGGAGAAAAATACTTTTATTGTGCATCCACAGGCAGGAATGAGCACAAAAAGATCAACCTTGTGATTAATTACAAGGTGTTAAAATACCAATCATTCATCCAGTTATGTTGTGAGTGAGAGCCACAGAATAAAAACCTATTTAATATGCTGAGTGAGAAAAAACTGTAGTGCCTCCGAATTTTCTGATGCTCTCTTTATGACTTAATATTTTTTGTATTTACAATTGCCAAATGCGTATCAAGGTAAATAAAGATATGACTTAAAAACCCCATGGTTGGTATTACAGAAAATATGTATATTACGAAATTTAAAGGTAATATTTCAAATACTGAGATACTAACCAGTCTGCTTTTTTGTGTCCTCGGAGATGGAGTTGGCTGTAGCAAGTGGGGTGCTCTGGGGCTCTTTGTCTGGACTAGGCACTGGTATGAACATGCTTGCTGGTAGAACCTCAGTGGCTGTTACCTGTAGACACAAAACAATAGAATTAAAGTGTTAACAATCGTACTTAGTGACTTTGTATGCTTAGAATTTGGTTTAAAAAGTCAAATGTACAGATAAAAAATAAACCCAGCAAAATCACATTCAAAGAGAAAACATCATCAGACCTTTGTTATTTTTTCAGAGCTATATAAATATTTCGAAGACACCTTTAGGAAAGGAACAAATATTTATAGTCACCGCTCTGTGAAAACAGAAAGTGAGTAACATATATGGGTAATGATGACTGATATGGATCTGCAGTCGAAAAACAAAAAAACCCCAAAAACTATAAACAGAATTTTATTTTTTCTTCCTTCTGTGTGGCTGAGTGAAATGAAGAGGGTGACTCCACATACAGATTGATAATACATCAGTGTTTTAACTTTTCATCCATCCAACACATGTGTAGCATTTGATAGAAATTGTTTTTCAGGGCCAAATAACACGATGCTGTGGGAAAACTGTAGACTGACTTCTAAAGTTTTAGTGACCTATGTCCTCAAAATCATACTTTGACAACTACCTGACCGTATACATAGTGCAGAATAATAGAAACAAAGTTGAAAAAAACAGATTTAGTAATTCAAAATAGGCTTTTCTGCTGGTATATGTGTCGGGAGGAACTGGGTAATTAATGACACATGAGAGGAACAATGCAGGTCAGAACTGAAGCATAAATGTCTACATTTATGTGAATTCTGCCTGAACTTTTATGTTTCGAATGGCAGTTTTTGTCACAAGTGTTCACTTACTACTATGACAAATTTCTGGTTGTATGGGTTCACAACAAACAACTGTTAAATTCCTTAATAGGCAGCTGGCTTATACATAGATAGTTCTTTTTATTTACTCCTCACAGCATAAAATGCCATGTAAATCCTAAATATATCAACTCAAATGTGAGCTTAGGACTGACTACCTTTTGCCTTGAATCCTCTGTGATCCTCTGTCTGGAATTTCAAACTAAATGTGACAACTCTTTATCAACTTCCTGCAGCAATCTTGGCTGTTTTGTTCTCATTTGTTTTCTTTTGGAGTGTTTTTTTTTTATTTTTTTTTTTAAGCGTCATATATAACAATTATATGCTACAGGTCTAATATGAACTGGAATTGTAATGCTGTAAAAATGTCAGTATCTGCCCATTTAATAAAAATAAATTTTTGATTTAATGTCAAAATCCCAAACCATTTTAAAAATACATGTATGAAATCAAAACACCAATAAATCTTACAAAAAAAAAAGATAAGTATTTGATTTATGAAAGAAACCTGCGAGTTTCTAAACAATGGCTTCATTAAACAGGTGAGTTGATCCCAAGGTCACTTTTAATTCAGACTGCCTAATTGGCAGACATAGTTTAAAATGGCTATCATCCAGTCAGACTCAGAATTAATGAAGCACAATTATTTTCATCGCCCCTAACTAATGCAAAAAGAAAATGAGACCTGGAATGAAGGTGAGCAGACTAAATAAGTTAATGTATTTTATATATAAGAGAGACACACAAGAAAAAAAAAATAAAAAGAAAGGTGGAAGTGCAAAGAAAATAAATGAATTAAGAGAGAGAAAATGCATCAGTATGCACACTTGGAAAGAAATAAAAGTCACCTATCTCCGAATTAATTAGGGTATTCTAAGAAGACATGCGAAAGGGATGAAGTATATTTCCATCTGCATTCACCAGCTGTAAAAAGGTTCAGGAATTAATGTGTGTTATATTACCTCTGTTCTGTCTCCCCTTGTAGTGTTTCAGTACATTACTAGCGCTATAAAAGAAATAAATATTGCTATCTACCATACTAATGTGCATGTCATTTACTTTCTAGATAGGGATGAAAATGGCCAGGAAGCAGACAGAGAAATGTTTTATAGTGTGATTGTTCAGCGTGTTATTTAGCATCAGAGCATGGAAGAGAACAAAGATTTGCTGTTTGATTTAGAAGCAAATTGGGAATTTTTGATTGATTATTCAACCTTGATGTTTTTCAAATAAAGCAAGGATTGTTTTGTCTTGAGAAAACGAGAGCAAAAATACTATAAATTGAGAGTCACTGATTTCACACATCAGAAAAACTACAAATCTAATATTTTATTTACTTTGAAAGTGATTCTGTAATTTGCTACTGAATAGGTAGCAAATAATATTTAAATTTTTTGCTTAGATGTTAATTATTTATTGGTTGATCTGTGTCACAAATATTACAATAATAATCAAAGCCATTCCTCAGAGACTAATGAATTAGTCTCTGATTTCACTGAAGTTGTTGAGAAAATAAATAAGGAATAGATAACAATGTATGAACCCAAAGTTTAAAAACTAAAGAGATCTGCAGGATTAACAACAGTAGTCTTGTTTACCCCTTAAACTTTAAAATACTTTATTAGAACTGCTCTGTGCAATGCATTGTGTTTAAATACCCACGTATTGCATGCAATAATAATGAATAACTCGATAAAATCAGCTTCAGTCAAGTGCCTTCAGAAGTCACCTCATTAGTAAATGATGTCCGCCTGCAAGTAACTAACTTTATAATGATATTAATATAAATGTTATGTGAAGGTCTCAGAGGTTTGTTAGAGAACACTATGAAAACCATGGGATGCACTCCAGGCAGACCAGGGATGGACGTGTGGAAAGCTTAAAGCAGGCTAATGCTATATAAAGATATACAAAGTTTTACATTCTCACAGAGCATTGTTAAACCCATCACTTGATTTCAAAATAGTGTGGCACAACAAAACTAGCAACCATAAACTTCAATTAGCCTAAATTGAAGTTTATGGTTTTAACATAAAAGATGTTCAAAAATCATAGATACTTTTGTAAGGCATATTTTCTAATATAGTATATTATTTGCTTTACTTAAACACTTGTATTATGGTTTAAACATCTTGGTTTTTATAAAGTTTTAGTTTAATTACTTCCTTACATATACTGGCTCAGAAAACTAGAGCACATCTTTGCATCCCCCCCATTTTATTATGAGATATTAGGATATAATGAAATAGTGAAAAGAAATGCCTGCTTGGTGCAGATTAAAACAAATACTGTTCTCTTTGAGGTGCTCACATTAGATGTTTGAAGGCACCTAGGAGTTCAACAAAACAATAATAACAGAAATGAACTCATGAAGCGGGTTATCTAAACCCCCTCAACATTCCCAGTCCTTCTACGTCCAGTCACATTCAAAGTTTATGTAACAACTCAGGACTTACTGTGGCTATTAGCTTGTCAACACAGTCGGGTGCAACACTGTGGAGGTGTGTGAGGTGGAACTGCAGGTGGATCTTATTATTGAGCATGTCCTGGCACAGTGGGCAGCGTAACATTGGCTGAACAGAGTGCTGTGTCATCACGTGCATTCTGAGGCGATTCAGGTCCGTGTTGGTGAATTTGCAGTACGGGCACTGGTACATCTGGAGGTGGTGGCAGAGACAGAAGAACCAAAAGGTTAACATGGTGAAACCAGGATGCTTGTCTTAATAGAAGCTGTATGTCAGGGGGAAGAGTAGTGGCACTCCCCTCTAACAGCAGACCGCTCTGGTCACACCCACACATGTGGAAAAGTGAGCAGCGCAGAATCTTGGCAGTTGGCACCCACTTGAAAGTGGTCTCATCTGTCAAATGCTATATTGATTTTCCAGCTTATGTACAATTAGCAGTGCTGGCCTAGCAGATTTGCTAAATTAATTTTGAGTAGATCTAAAAGAAGAAAATCTGCATAACATAAAAAAGCTCAGCACTGAGAATTACTTGAAGAGGTTTATATTGAACTGATTCACAAGCTTGAGACTTTTAATGATGTCTCGGTAATTAATGACGAGATAACCTTTAGCTAGATGCCCTTAATTCAAAGGAAAGAAGGCTTTTTAAAAACATCATAGGCTGTCAATATATTAAAAAAATAAAAATAAAAATCTGTGTTTTTTAATGCCGACCTGCTCCGCAGTTCCCTTTTCAGCTGTCCTGGGACGCTTCAAGGAAAGCGGGCTGTCAGAGATCTCCGAGCGGGAAGAGGGCCTTTTGGAGGGAAGAGGAGAATCCGACTGGTGCCGTTCCAAGTGGCCAGACGCACCTGAAAATATTCAAATAGAAACAAACACATAAACAAAAGGACTAAGAGGGAACAACAGATATGTTAGGACAATTTGGGAACCTGGCAGCTTGGTACCAGATCAATAACAGTGAGAATAAAAAGCCTTTGGACGTCTTTCTCAGATGTGATTTAAGTGCATTTAATGGGAATTGGGCAGGAAAATTATTATCAATAGCAAACAGTTATGGAATACACTACAAATGCCAACTGATGGGCCATTTGAGTCTTGAGTTGTGGTATCAAAACAACACCATAGCACAAGATTTAAGTTTCACATCATTACAAAATGTCACATCATATGAGATTCTTTAATTTTGACCAATAGATGTTCTCATTTTTTGCAGAAAGGCAGAAATCTCTGTCAACATCTATGCACCAAGATGTGACTTGCCTCTGTGTACATTTGTTTGATATTTTGACATATGGAAAATTGCTGCACAATAATTGCTGCTTTTATCTCTTACATTGTCCCTCACTATATACAGAGCTTGGCACCATTCGCCAGATACATTTTACAGCAAGACGTGAAGTGGTCCAATTTGATTTCTTAGGCATACTCACTGTTTAACGGGTCTTGAAAAATCTCTAAAAACATGTACCTCTTCTTAGCATTATATATAGATATGCTAGGAATACTAGGAACATTAATATGGATTAATTAATATACTTAGCACAATCCTTTTTGTTTGGAATGTTTCTAATACATTTATTCACAATATTTATTCCATAACATCTGAATCAAATTGCATCATATAGTGTGTGGCGGCTTGAAAGGGCATCTCTAGATAATCCAAAATCATGTTTTACTAGAACTCCTGTGTATAACTAAAGGTTATGAACTAAAAAAATAAATGAAAGAAACAAATGTTTCGTGTTTGTACTAGTACATCTCAAATAAACAAGATGCAGCAATAAAGTAATATATTTCATACCAGTCATCTCAGAAAGTGAAACTCATTATCTATCTCTTGTAATGTTGACGATTATGGCTTACAGATAATAAAAGCTCAAAATTCAGTTTTTTAGAAAACTAAAATACTGTGAAAAAGGTCATTAATGGGAATTGATGGTGTCATATTTTAATCAGCTAATTAACTCAAAACAAAGTTTTCCTAAGCCATTAAACCAGGGGTGCCCAAAGTCGGTCCTCGAGGGCCAGCATCCTGCACATTTTAGTTCTCTCCCTGGTGGTACCAACAGCCTTTTCAGCATGTCAGTGTTCTTCTTAGGCCTTC
>CAEFZX010010682.1:0-23505 GCA_903066825.1 Alfaro cultratus
AAAAGGGCACTTGGGGTCATGGAGCAAAAGGGGCAGGTGCTCAAGCCCCCTTAGCCCCCCCCCTCTGCACGTGCCTGTTTCCAAGTAATCAATTTGATCCATTTGTAATCAGAACATCATTTAAATCACATTGATTTCACATCCTCTCCCCATTAATATCTTTGATCAGCATTATTCATTGTTGATATTTGTAATGATTCAGTTCCTCACAGTTAATAGAAATAATCTTTCCATTGACTGCTTACAATTCTAAGTGATCAGATATACACAATAGCCCATACAGCTTTGATTAAGCTTTCCAATATTACATATTTTCCATGATTACAACTTCTTATGATTAGCCACATAAGAAAAAAGAAAAAAAAATATTGCAAAGTTCTTAAAACAAAACAGCTTAGAAAACCTGATTGCTAAGATGAAAGTCACATCCTGTTATTTTAACAAGCTTCTTTGTATTATTAATTTTAAGAGTTGACTTCTGAAGTCCTAGTCCTGGACTTGAATGTGTCGGATCTCGGTTATTTCGACACGCTGTGTATTCTTGTATATTAGTTAGTTGGACTGACCTAGTATCGGTGCCACTAATCACCTACCAAGCATATGTTGCTCAAGCATTCAGTCATTCCTTGTCAGCTCTTTTGGTTGTCCTACTTTGTGTTTCTCATTTGAGGTTTTCTTTCCTCCCAACCTAAGTAATTTTTTTATTCTCCTCAAAATAACTCACTTAAATTATACAGTTGTCTGCATCCTGTTCGTTCTTGGGTCTAACTGCACCAGAATCCTCAGAAAGTATGAGTCAGTAAAGCTCATCAGAATGGATGGAAACATGGATGGAGCTAAAAACAAAATACTGAGAAAGGAAAAGACTTAAACTGTATGTTCATACTGTAGACACATTTAATCCAGTCTATACTGTAAACGTGAAACCTTCAGTCTCTAAATATGTAAAAGTCATACAGCCATATCCCAAAAGGCTTGCAGCAGTAATTACAATAAGTCATGTTCTACAAAGCATTGACTCGGATGGCTGTATAATAATTCATACGCTTTGTAAAAAGTGCTGAAAACCATTATTATTTTCCTTTATTTGTTTATGCATTCCTTTCTCTTGGTCCATTAGAAAAAATATCCCAATAAAATAAACTGAAAGAAAATGAAATATGACTGGAATGAGTAAAAAGGCAAAACGGTTTAATGGGGATAGATAACATATATTTGCAAGGCACAGTTTAGCAGACATGTCAGTGCAATCAAATCTGTTAAAAAATAAGCATTTAGATGAAATATTTTAATTTCTCTCAAAGTAATCCATTGTTCTGCTTCACCTCCATAACTGTATCGACACAGCAGGCTGCTAGAGAAGACTACATGTGCTCGAGGTGTGAATGTGTGTCAGATGGTTCAGTGGGCAACCTGGCAGACAGCAACGTAGCGGTGCCCACACCTACAGGGAGCACGGCACATGAACTCACATTTTTCTGGCATTTTACTAGCAAATGGTAAGTTGTGAGGCAGGTTTTTCTAAACCACTGTCACTGCAAAAAAAATTAAAATAAATGTGCTGCTGAGGTCAACAGTGCATGAGCTGGTTGTAGAAAAAGTGTAACAAAAACATATTCCTATATTAACTATAACCATTGTCAGACTGGGTATAATTGTATAAGATAATAGCTTAATGCCATAAATATTTTTGATGATGCATTAAATATTTCTTCTGTTTTTTAAACACAAACATTGACTGAGATTTGATGAATATGATGAAATGGTTGAACTCAGCAACAGACAAAACTGGAGCCAGCAGCTTAACACATATGAACTCTGTTTACTGATTGGGTGACTTTATAAAGAACTGGTTACACTGGATTGAATTTAGGGATATCAGAGTAAAAGAGGCTGGGCACAAACACTTTTCATATTTTTATTTGAAAAAATATATATAAATAAGGAAAACAGTGCATCATTTCATGTCCACTTCATCATTATGAACTACTTTCTGATTGTCGATCACCAATAATTAAGCTAGATATATTCATACATCTGGCAAATTAATATATTTGGTGTGGCATAAATGTTGTATGGAATGACCCATTCAGAGTCCCACATTGGTCCAGCAGAGTGATTACTCGTGCTGGACCTCTGTTCCTTATGGGTTGAATGCCAGTGTCACAGTCCCCACCTGGAATGTATTGTCCCAAACCCAACATCACGTCGAGAGGTAATGGATATTTAGCACAATTCTTAATAATATTGACAAGAATTTTCTCTGAGAAACAGAAAGTTTAAAAGATGTTTTCCAAAACTTGCTAAATACTTTCAGAGAACACTTTTCTCTACAATTACAGCATTGTATCTTTATACTTTTTATATGTAGATATCACTTAGAACCATCTTGTAGACAGTCATTCCCATGACAACAGTGTTGTGTCAGGTACTGTGGACAATCCCTACAACACCATTACCCATGTGTGTTTTTGTATTCATGCTAAACTGATGAGGTCAAACAAGGTGGCATAAAATCGTGTGTGTGTGTGTGTGTGTGTGTGTGTGTGCTGGCTTGCATACCTAGGAAGGGTCACTGGGTAAGGGCTCCCCAGCATTTTGTTATGGCACACTTGACAAAACAAAGACAACTCACTTTTCTGGTCCTCTGCCACATTCTGTATTCAGGAACAAGTCGGGGCTATAGCTGCAAGGATCCGATAACACCTCCTCTGTGCCTTTCTCTCTCTAGGGTGTTGTGGAGGAGGTGCAGGGTTGGGAGGGGTGTCTCTTCATTCCAGACAGACCAAGCCATTCGAATGCAAAGCCTCAGCTGCCACAAATCCACCGTTCGTGCCCCCCGCTTCTCCGACTACCACCCCTCTATTATTTGGCCAGATTTCACGGCTATTTTTGGATGGGTCGGTTAAGCCGTCCAAGGATCTCCACTGAAGATAAGTCATCAAAACACTGCATTGCCCCATGTGGCCATTAACATAAAAATTAAAGAATTATACTCAGAGAAAATAGGCAGTGAATAAATGAATGAATAAATAAATTAATACATCCTTCTCCACAGTGAAAGCTATGTACTCTTTTTTACTTCCTATTGCTGAACAAAAGTGATGCTCTGAATGAGCACCCTTCTTTCTTAACTAGTAACTCACTAGACATAAATGGAAGGAAAATATGGATTTTTACATTGTGAAACACAAATACATATTTATATTGCTAGGGATTGGTTTAATTACTCTTATTCCACACGCTAATAAAAATGTAATCAACAGCAGGAAGCAAAGTGAAAACTGAGTAAAGAGATCTGATGGAATGCTTTCAAATACGACCCAGTGTCTGTGATGAGCAGCCAATTCGAAGTTTTAAGTTTTTCTAAGTGCTTCATTTTCAGATAAATCCAGCATATGGAATGTGACAGCTTTTGATATCATCTCTGTCTGCCACATTGAACAATATTCCAATTTTATTATTTTTACTAATACTTCCTTTTGGTTTCTAAAACAGGACTCATTAAAATAATGTATTTCCATTGTGGATGTTCATGAACTAAAAAACAAAGAGACAATTATGTTGAAAGCTGTTCGACATTAGGCTTTGGGGTTTCCCACTGCGCAGAGCGTTTAACAACCGTGTGAGGAACCTTTTGAGGGATATTCCAAGAACAGATGGCATTGCGTGCAGTAAGGCTGCTCAAATCAGTTTCCTCTAAATAAATATAAAAAATGCAAACAATAAAAGTTTCCTTGAGAAAACTTTTATTGTTACTGAACAAAAATTAGGGTTCATGAAGCTTTAGAAAGGACTAGAAAAGGAAGTTGCTACAGTAAAGATTGTTAGGTTTCCACAAATTTAGGGACAGAAAGAAGTTGTTTGCTGTTGTGTGCTGTGATGCTATAGCACAAAAACAAGAATTGAGGTTGATACTGACTTTTAAACACTGAACAATAATAAAATACAGCAGGGGTCTGCAACTCCAGAGCTCAAGGTCTGGTGTCCTGCAACTATTAAATGTGTCCCTGGTCCAACACACTGGAAACAAATGGCTGAATTACATCCTCAGTGTTGTCAAGTTATTCAGAGTCCTGCTAATGACCAGATTTTTTGACTCAGGTGTGCACCAGTAGCTGCTGTTTAGGTAACTGCTAAAGGAAAAGAAGAAGAGACAGTGTACCAGTGATGGTGATGCAGATCTGGTGATGTGAAACCATAAAGTTTTCTTGGAAGCTAAATCCTGAACATTAGCCACCATGGCTAATTGTCTGGACAGCAAACATCCAAGAGCTCTCAGACAGACTCAACAGATAGTTCTGTATTTACAATAGAGGAGAAAATTAAGTCAGCTCTGATGCAAAATGTGACAGATGAATGACTAGACCCCTTTTGGCTTTTAGGGGCATAATTTTTTAATTTGACAAACTCAATATCCATAGCGAAAGGAATTGATAGGGAATGATAATAAAGTGCGTAGTTATGATTTGATTTTGTTTGCTGAAGTTTTTTGTCAGGTGTAGAAAGACCTTATCCATGGGTTTTAACTGCCTTCTTGTCTTTGAATGATTCATTGGTGGTTTTTACGTGGCTTAGCAAACACAAAGCTTCTTCCTTCAAAAGCTTTAGTTTGGACTGATTAGACAGCAACAAGACAATTCCTTGAGAGAAAAAATCTGAAAAAAAAGCAAAACAAGAAAAAATATTGTTTTGAACTAGGGTTACAGATTTGTCGCTCTTACACTAAATTATAAAAAGGTGGCTTTCATACTATATCATACATTTCACTGAGCTTAAAATGCAGACAATTGATCCCAAATAATTTAATAATCACAGCATGGAAATAATTACTCTTAATGACATTTATATTTATAGAATCAGTGTCTGAATTGGCTCTACTTGCTGGTTTGGGATCTGTTATGTCTGGACTCCTCTACATTTTGTAAGGAAATTATTTTGCAATTCACAATTAGCATCTATTTGGACAAGAATTCAACTATGGCAGCCAATGTACCACTTCCTTAAAGATGCATCACAATCATTTGGGTTCAAGGGAGATAAATATAGTGATGTTGTGGCCTTTGAGTCTTCCAGCATTATCAGAAAGTCTGTGAAACCCCCAACCCTTTGCCAGGGTCCATAAGGATCATGTTCTGAGGTAGTGGCATCAGCAGACCTATCTCCAAGAGGCCTTAATCAGTGCCAATCCAGAAGCAGCCACCATAGTCATAAAAGCAGCCCGCACCTCTGTGGTCCAGCCTTCCTGAGCAAAAGTGGGGCGGCTTAGCCCCCCACATAATCCCTATTGACTGCCTCCGCTTTGTCTGCCAATTCTCAGCATTGGATTTGTCTCACTCGATGATGCGCTCCACTCCACTTCTCTCACATTAATCCATACTGTTATTACTTTTCAATACACTAATTATTGCCTCTGCTTCCCTCCCTCTAGGCCAAACAGCCCATCTTTACTACCAACGTTGCTCCGATATGGTCACATATTTTAAACCAACAGAAAAAAATGAGACCAAATGAGTGAGGAGCTATTGGCTAAAGGCCAAGGATGACAGTGATGCAGCTAATACTATCCTTTAGCTGCTGACAAATCATCTGTCAGCTGTAAAATGAGTGTGAAACACAATGCGTAATACAGAGCTGGGTGTGACAGCATGTGGACATTGTCTTCACTATGCGAACAGACAAACATGCTTTGAGAGAGAAGTCTATCTGTGGATCTTAACATCTAAAACCGTGCAAAAAACGTTCTGTCATGATGTGGGGGATGTTGTCTTTCCACACTTTTGGCTCCTTAGCACCACCTGTGTATCGGTAGCAGCATGAATATTGCTGCTGACCATGTCCATCCCTTTATAAACACAGTGTGTCCACTGTCTAATGGCTTCTTCCTGCAGGTAGTTCCCCATGCTGCGAAGCTCAAATCATCTCAAATGGGTTTGTTGAATATGATGAGGAGTTCACAGTAACCCAGCGGCTACAGATTTCCATTACAAATCTGTAGCAAGTGTGAGATACTATCATCAGTATGAGACAAAATTTCTTGTAGAACTTGTAGATTCTATGCCAAGAAGAATTAAGAAATTTCAGAAGGCAATAGTGTTAACTGCCATGAGGACACCAGCGTCCTCAAGGACCCATTGACTTGCATGTAAGTGTTTTTGGGGTGACAGCTAATTAAACATGACACTAGCAATGTGTCCCTAAAAATCCCCGAGGTGAGAATGTGAGCAGGTGAGCTTGGTTGTTTTCTATCATGTATTGATCCTGTGAAGACGTAGCACAACACTATGTACCACTGGAGGCTGAAAGATAGATGTGTGTACAAACGGTATTAAGATGGGACTAAACATTAATTGTGAATGTTTGGTCAATGAGACTGTCTGGAATCTGGGGTTCTTGTGCCTCTGAGGTGTTTTATTCCCCCATAGGTTTCCACTAGAGGGCAGCACTGAACACTGTGCCACCACACACTTACGCATAATTAGCTATTAGCTGAAGAATAAGAAGAGCTGAATGCTGGTTATTTGACTCCTGAGTGCTAACCTAAGCAGTACTTTTGGTTCTCTGTAGTTTCCCTGAGTTGTTTCTGTACAAACGTCCTGCCTTGATCCCTTCCTTGAGGTAACCTCACTAAAGAGTTGCACAATTATAAAAAAGAGATTTGAGGCTCTGACAGGAATGGAAATGTATTGTGGCTGATTGTAGTGCAACTTTATTTAATTGCAACAGCACAGATCAATAAGCCATACTCGCTCAATGTTCTTCCAATACATTAATTTAACTCTCAGTCAATTACATTTGGGCAACAATGCAATGGTCATGTATCCAACTACCATTAAATATGGACATCCAGCAAGTGTTAAACATAGCTTTGATGTGATTTTTTTTATATATCAAACTTTGCCTTTGTGGTAAAAAATAAGCTCAGTTCTTTTGAGTTTTCCCTGTTGGGTTGTGATTTGCTCGTAGCGACATACTGTCCAGGTTGGAAACAGGACAGTCAATTATGTAGAACTATACCTTTCCTTAATGTCTTTTATTTGGAATCAACTGACAGTTAAATTAAAGTGATTTGTTTTCTCCATGTGTGAATCTTCTCAAGGTCTACTGGAGTTTTTAAGAGTCAAACTATAAGGACTAGACTCACTGGTTCTGACCAAACTCCTCAGAAGGTGTGTTCAGTAACCTACATGTGTGAGTGCCTTTTGCTGTTAAGTCTTCTGATTACACTATAAATGTCCAGGGAGCTCTGCAGGGCTCTGACCAGGTTTACCTGTTTCCCAAAGCTCAGGTTGTGCCCAGGCCTCCAGGATAGGCTGTCCATCTGTCACTGATCCCAGATGAGTCCTGTTAAGCAGCTTTGCAATAGACCCAGCAATAGCTGCTACCAAAAATCTGGCCCAGCTCTCAGTAGTGTGTGCTGGTAAAGTGTGTCTGTATAGCTGCTTTCATATGTGCTCAGTAAATTTTGAATTTTAGTGCTATATACTGTATATATAAGTACACACACACACACACACACACACACACACACACACACACACACACACACACACACACACACACACACACACACACACGCACACAGTTGTAATGTGCTTGGTCTGTCAGAGAGGCTGTGTCCAGTCTGGCCTTCCTCAGACAGAAGGTTACCTTTAATTTCTAGGTAGTCCAGACAGCAAACAAGCCTTTATCTTATCACCAATCACCTGCAGTCTAGTCTAACAACTGCTTCCTTCTACCAGGAGATGCAAATTATTTTGCTTGTGTTTAGTTTGGAACTCTGACATTCATAAATATAGGAATACATTTGGGAAAATGACTTTGAAAGATGAAGAGCCACATTTTTTCTCTGTGGCAGGCTAAATAAACCAAATTATTGCCATTAATGTTTTACTATGTAATTTTACAAATGGCACCCTATATTTATGTTTGTTTGTTTCTCAAGCCAAATGGTGGGTGCAATGATGGCTTTCCATTATAAAAAACACCTGTGTGTGTTTTAGCATTTCCCACCTGGTAAGGCACATTTTTCCAGTAAGAAAATTATTTTCTTAAGAAGATGTGCTGTTTTCAGGTTAAGTCTTACGTATAAAACTGATGTGTGGAATGAGTTTAAGTTAGGTTTAGAGTTAGGGATCTGCTGGTTTAGGGTAAAGGTCAGGGTTAGGAAGTAGAAATTAATGAAAAATTAATGGAAGTCAATGCAATGTCCCTGAGAAAATATAATTATGTGTGTGTACTTTATTAGGTATCCTATTTAGGATCATTCTGGCATATTTAGTAACCATCTTCAGACCAATGTGATTTTTGGGGCCTAAAGCTACATTCTAGTACACTGAACCCCCTAGTATAGTATAGAGTCAGGAGGTGAGCTTAGAGGTATGGAGTGAATTAAGTTTTGGTTAAAGTTAAGGGTAGGTACTGGTTAGGGAAAGGGAAAACATGTAGGTGAGTTACAAATGCAGTTACTAAAAAGAATCAAAGTCAAAGCAAAGTCCAAATATGGATAGAAATACAAATGTGTGTGCGTGTGTGTGTGTGTGTGTGCGTGTGTGTGTGTGCGTGTGTGTGCGTGTGTGTGTGTGTGTGTGTGTGTGTGTGTGTGTGTGTGTGTGTGTGTGTGTGTGTGTGTGTGTGTGTGTGTGTGAAAGAGTACTGGGGGAGCCAAGGTGCAGTGGAGCAGATAGCTGAGCTCTATGCATACTAAAACCAACATAGCCACCGGCAGCTCAGATAGAGCTGGGGGGTTGCTGAAAGGGGAAAAGGTCTATGGGTGGTTTGTGTTAGTAGCACTGAGATGATGGGTGTTGTTTGTGCCATTTTTTTCAAGTGTGTGAGTGAATGTGTGTGTGTCTGCGTGTACAGGTAGGGGGCTTCTGAAGGGAGAGGGAAAGGAGGGAACAACATGGCCCCCTAGGGAACCTCTTCCTTATCTAACCTCTTGCTTCAGTATATCTGATTACAGGCAACCATGAGGACACAGGCAGAGAGATAGAGAGAATGACTAAAAATGAAACAAATTAGAGAGAATGTTGAGCTGAGAGATGTCGAAGAGGTTGCAGTATGCTTTTTTAATCTTATTATGTAAGGTTTATTCATATTGTTACCTCTCAACATCAGACTTTCATTGATTTTGTGAAATCTTTCCCATTAAAAGCTTGAACCTTTACAGAAAAAAGGCCAATAGAATGTTTTTTGTTTGTTTTTTAAGTTTTGGAAAGACATTTTTCAAAATTGTAAAATTTCTAACTTTATCTTACAATGACATTTTTTTTGTTTGTGGTACCATCTGTTTTTTGATTGGTTGTATGTAAAATGAAAGTAACTGATAAGTTACTGACAAGCCCTTGAGGGCTGACAAGGAACAGTTTAGCACAGTTGCACAATTCAGTGCTGCAATTAATAACTGTTTTTAATTTGTGTGCAAAAATTAATTGGTAAAAATCTTTCCCAGAAATGTTCATTGATTTTTTTTCTCACCTCTGCCATTTTAACACATCACATCTGAGGCCTATTCAGGACAACTGGATAAATATATTATATGTGCCCAGTTACTAAATTCTCTGCATATTGTAGTTGGTAGATTATACTTTGTGTGAAATGTGGCACCAGCCAAGTTAACAGCAGGGCATGTTAGATCGGGTTAAAACTGCTGATTAATCCACCTTGGGAGTTTACCATCACATCAGTGATTAAATAAAATGATGTGAACAAGTCCTGGTAGCAAATGTATTTTCGTCTGTAAAGCTATACTCGTGCTAAGCATCAGCAGACTCATCTCAAGCTGGCAGAACACCGGCCCCTGAGGCCCGGACATGGATACCTATCCCTTGAAAACAGATTTGGGATTTTTGGGATTTTCACATTTTTCACTGAATATTTGCTTTCAAATTTGGAACAATAAATGGACAGACTGGGCAAGATGAGCATGGATAAGAGACGCAATCCTCCTAACTGTGGAGGAGCTGCAGAGATCAGTAGAATCTAATCTGAAGAATCAGTTGGCAGTAAAACTACAAGTCATGCACTCCATGAATCCTTCTGCCACTTTAACATTAATGGAAGACAGGCAAGAGCGATGCTAATGTTGAAGGGAAGGACATAAGAGGTTATAAAGTGAAACTCCTTTTGATCTACATCCAAATAGTCTTTCTACACACAACTAGCACTGCACATCACCATCATCCCACAGGAAAACATGGCAGTGGCAGTATCATTCTGTGGAGGCTAATGTCTTCAGGACTGCAAAGCCACTTCTGTAATGCACTTGGCTCAGCTGGATTTTATTTTCCGTCGGAAGTTATCTGACTATTGCATAATGAGAAAAAGAAAAGATGTAAGTCATGTGTCATTTTTCCTTTAACTTCAAAGTCATGTACTGTTTTCTTTTGGACTGTCACATAAAATTCAGATAAAATGTATCGAAGATTGAGTTCATGTTCAAGGATTATGCTTCATACTAAAGACACTATAGTGGTTTACATTTTGTAGTACATTAAATGAAATATGTGACTTTTTCTGGAATGATATTCTGCTGACGTTTTGTTATTTTGGAACCATCTTTTACAGACTAGGGGGAAAAAAACACTGTCACGTCTTTGATGTGCTGCCAACATCTCTTACGATATTCATCCAGATCTTTTCTGGAATATTATTATTGCTGGGTACACACTGAGCATTTGAATATGATCCAAATCCAATTAACCAAGAAAGTAGGCATATGAACCCAAATATGGAAATGAATGTTTGCCATGCAAATACAAATTGGCTTAGAGGAGAACATGATTGTACAAAGGATTCAAAAACAGATGACAAAATGGGAAAGACAAATAAAATGTGATCTAGAAAGTAGAGTTATGTCAGGCTGCATAGAAAATAAACACTCCTATGTGTACTGCCATGTGGTTTGTTCTAGTTTTGTGTTGATTAAATGATATTTAAAAATACTGAGAAGTAGTAATCTTTCATTTCCACAGTCACCCCCGCTTCCCATCTGGGTTTAGTCTGGTCTCATCATCTGCACCCTGAGGGTAATGGAGAGTGTGTGTCTACATTTCCATCAGCATGCGCATGTGTATGTATAATACAAAATGATAAGGTCTTCAGGTCTCGCAAACGAGTGTCTGTACAAAAGAGCATAAGGCGGGGTGTGTGAGGCTGAGTGTGTGTCTGGGGGTGGGGCCGGGGGAATCCTCGTCAGTGAGAAAGCCCAGGGGACGGCCGGCGCTCCTCAGCCTCCTCATGATGATTGATGCTGGCGGGCCCCACACGCCCCTGCCGTCCAGCTAAATTAAAAGCCTATTTTGTAAAGTTGTAAAGAGAACAGAATGGTTGGGTTGGAGGATCTGAGCGTGCGTGTGCACGCGTGCGCGTGGGTGTGTGTGTGTCTGGGTCACAGCCGGGACCCTCTCCGGTGTCTTTAGTATCATCAGCCCCTCAGAGGATAACCAGAAGGGGGTAACTTCCGTGCCTGATGCTCTCTCTTTCAAGTCTCCCGTCTCATTCCCACACAAACAGGAAGGCAAGCTTTTACAGAACCTGTAAAAAGTATTCACTCCCTTGTAGACTTCACCATTTTTACAGCTTTAACAAATTAATCACAAGCAACAAAACTTGGCTTTTTGGATAAAAAAAATCTACAAAAATTAAACCTTTGACATCAAAATAAAACTGGATTTTTCCAAAACGGATAGATGGATTGCATAATTATCCAACGCCTTTAAGAGGTTGGATAATCCAGGTCTCTTAAAGCTCTGGTTTGGAATGGAGATGTGCAGTGAGTTTGTCCCCAGTGATTGTAGTTTAAAGACACTTGGTTCTGGTTCATCAGAATTCCTGGTTAGCATTACAGCATGGAGACTAAAAGACACTCCAAAAAAAGTACAGTACAAAGTAGAGATACAAATCAATCTCTAAGATCCCAAGGAGTTCAGATCAATCATCATCAAGAAACAGGAGGAGCATGTCACATGTAAATCATTCTGGATCAGGCTCTTTTTACAACCTGAGAGACTATCCAAGAAGGAGACTGGTGAGAGAGGACCCCAGGTAACCATGACAATGCTGAAGGAGTTCCAAGCTTCAGCAGCTGAGATGGAGAGACTCTGCAGATGGCAACTGTTGCCTGGGTTCTTTGCCACTCAGAGCTTTATGGGACAGTAGTAATGAGGAAGTCACTGTTGACAAGCCATGTTTGGTGGACACCAAACCCTGCACATCACCATAAACACAGCATCACACCACCATGCTGTGGGGATGCTTGCGAGCAGCAGGCCCTGGAATGTTTATAAAGGCAGAAAGTCAAATGAAAGCAGCAGAATCTAGAAAAAATCCTGGAGGACATTTTGTTTCCATCTGCTGGAGAACTACGGCTCAGAGAACATTTACTTTACAGCAGGACAACAACCCAAGGCTTCCGGCTAATGCTACAAGAGATAAAGGCAACAGGGTGGATGTTCTGGAGGGGTCTAGCCAAAGCCTGTTCAAGGGCTGTTCACCAGGGTGGGATGGAGGAAAACTTTTTCCTCCATACTTTTTTAGGCACTGTATTATGTTTTGTCTTTTTTTTCTGCCCAAAATGTTCAAATGTTACATTAAGATGATGAATCATTCTCTGATTCTTGTGATGATGCATTTTAACCCTGAAGTTACTCTCTCCTTTTTTGAAAGCCATTTGCAAATCATTTGTCGTCGATGTGAATTAATAGAGAAGTAAGAACAATCACACACAGACATAAACAGACGTGCAATGCTTCACTGCTTCATATCCCCAAGCCCCGCCCCGTCTCTCCCCCAAATTCATGCACACACACACCCACACACACACACACGCCTACACACACACGCACACACACCCGCCTTTATCTTGCACCCCAATGAGTCTGGGATATTGCTGACTTTGCCCCACCACCTCAGCTCCACCCCTCTGCTGCTGTTGGCAGCTAGAAGCGAGGGGAGTGACAGCCCTCCATGAAAATAGCCAAGTGACTGGACACACGCACACACACCCACACACACACACATAAACACACACACATAAAGGTCAGGTCTGTGTCATCTGGGTTATGGAGGCCTGCTGAGTTGCCCCGCCTGTGTATTGTGCTAAACTGTCCTGTGTGTGCATTTGTGTGTGTGCGTGTGTGTGTGCGTGTAGTGTCACCATCACTGAACAGTAACCATTTCAACTGGACCAGATAGATCCATCATTGACCTTATTATAATTTCCATCATCAGTTTGTGTCATCTTCATATTGAGTATTTGGTTCAAAAGGATTTCTTTCATCATGACAAAAACTGTCTCAATATTCACCAGATGCGATGTGAACATTCATTTGTTCCTGCTCCGTGTCTGATATGTGAAGCATGGACTCACTGCAGAGCTCGTGTAAAGTATGTAAGTGGTGTTCCATCAAAGGCCTCTTCCTGAGAAACTACTGAGACAATCAGCAGCTCAGCAGGATCAACAGCAGTTGGTGATATTATCAAACTGTGCCGCACAGATCAGGCCACCACAAACCCACAGTCTATGGGTCCAAATCAGTTCTCACAACACATGATGCTACTGATAGACATTGTTTCTCTATTTCTTTTAGTTTTCTTTCTATTTCTTGAACAGACGTGATGTGGCTTTTGCAACACAAGTACCTACAGGTGGAAGTCTGCTTCATGTGGACATGCTAACACCAGCTTTGCAGGCATTTGTATGAACTTGTCATCTTGTGTGTAAACAGGGCTTCTAATTTCCCATGAACCTGCTTGGCTTAACTCGTTTCCATTACAGTTGAGTACTACATCAATCTGAGTGGGGATGTCATAGCAACGTGTTCCAAAAAGTATTGTTACCTGATTTATGTGATGTAAATCATTGTCTAGCTCACTCTGTCTTTTCTCATCAGCCACCAAGCACAAAAATGTCTCCACCTCATCATTGGACCATGGTGTGGATGGTAGTACGGCTATTTTCCTTAAAACTCCAAACATACTTAGTTTACGGCCTGATTTTTTAGAAATAGCAGATTTAATGAAGACACACCATTGACAATAAGCAACCTTCAGTATTTTGTCCTTGCATTTTCATCTTGACTTGGCTTGTTTGGAACTTGGGAGTACACATTAAAAAGGAGCTGGTATCAAGTACCAGTACCTAATGGAAAACCTTAGCAACCGAGTCGAGTTGACCTGAGTTGCACAGGTCAAGTTGAAAAGGGGTTCAACAGCAAGATAAATCCTGCTTTCCCATTTAATGTTTTGTTTGTAGTAGCAAGCTAGAACCAGAAATTACTTTATAATTGTGCAGATTATGTCACTTTGTAGAAGTATATCTGCTTGAATAGTCAGTGGAAAAAGCAGGTACCCTCTCTTGGATACTCATTACTTGTCCTGCCTTGGCAGCTTAGCCACGCAGTGTTGTTGGTCTGGTGACATCATGGTGTCAGAGGCAGGTTTGTTCAACAAAGTGAGACAGGATGCAGGTCAATGGATGGGTGTTGTCAATGGGGTGGACATATTTAAACCATCAACCTTTTATAGCATTACTTTATTTGGTTGTTCTTAAGGAAGAATGTTCTAGTTCAGATTTGCTTTTATTCATTTAAGGGATTCCTTAGTGATGTCAGGTCCAACGTCCCACTGGTTGAATAATCTCATCTCAGGGTCTTTGAGTCTGAAACTACTAATATGATGAAGTCATTAAGTAGTCAGTGAGATGTTGTCCCTCAGCATCACACTTCCTCCACCAAAAAATGTTTGGCATTGGTAGGGAGTAATTGGCTTTTTTTTGTTGTTGTTGTTGTTGTTGTGAAACCCATATGTCCAACTCTGCAGTTCAACACATAAACACATAAATGAATATACAGTATGTGTGTGGCAGCAATGAAAGTTTATAGCTCAGCATTCACATCATTCACCAGGGTTATGGCTTTCCTGCAAATTGCCTGCATGCACCTAACAGAAACAGAAGGAGTGTGTTTCTGTTAGGTGTCCTCAGTGTGTGCATTTAAACCCTATTTACTGTATATTTCTATATATAATAAATATAGAAACATCTCAACAAAAAGATGACTGAGGGGGTTTTAGTTAGCAAATATAATCAAGCATCTTTGTTTCTTTACTTTTGGGATGTTCTTAAATCATCTTTAGAAAAAAATTAAATCAAAAAACATCAACAAAAAAGCAGAATCTACCTTATTCAAGATAACTTGTAATATGAGTAATATAAATAATGGGGTCCTAGTTCTGAAATAAGTTCCCAGTCTGTGTTTGTGTGTGTCATGGCAGAACTGTCCAGACAGACACGAGGCAGGAGGGTTTTGGTTGCGCCGAGTGGAACAGTCTATCCTGTCATCCTGTCAACCCTCCCACTTACCCTCTCTCTCTGGGCCGGGGCCGGTCTGGGGGCCATTGTATCACCAACAGATGGGACTCTCACAAAAAGAGCCTTTGGTCTGGCAGGCTGGTCTCCTGCACACCCGATTAAACCTTAATGGCAAAGTTAGAATTGATACACCATGTCTGTTGTGACTTCAATTAATGCAAGACAGCCTGTGGAAAAAGCAGGGCATCAGAGAGGTGAAGCACTGAGTGGGGTCCCACAGTCATTCACCTGGGCTTCTACCAGCTATGTGGGAATGGTTCTCTTACCAACACTGTCATGTTTGGTGATACAAGATGATCAAGGTCCTGGGAAAAATACTTTTCAGTCCAAAAAAAGGAAATAAGCATTTCCTTGCTTTTTTTTATTCTCATTTTTATTTCAAATTTTGGTCTTAACCTTGAGGGTTTTGTTTCCCCTGATGATTGTAATTTACTTAAAAGTTTTGACTGATTTAGTCACTTCAGTGAAAAAATTTCCAGCAATAGGATTGTATCCATCCATCCATTTTCTTTACACCCTTGTCCCTACTGAGGTTGGGAGGTGCTGGTGCCTCTTCAGCTAAGGTTCCGGGCGAGAGGCGGGGTCACCCTGGACAGGTCGCCAGGCAACACAGAGACAGACGGGACAAATAACCATGCACACACACCTACAGAGAATTTAGAGAGATCAATTAACCTAACAGTCATGTTTTTGGGCTGTGGGAGGAAGCTGGAGTACCCGGAGAGAACCCACATATGCACAGGGAGAACATGCAAACTCCATGCAGATATACCCCGGGCCGGGAATTGAAGCCAGGACCTTCTTGCTGCAAGGCAACAGTGCTACCAACTGCGCCACTGTGCAGCCCAATAGGATTATGTGTGTCAAATAATTATTTGCTAAATGTAAGCTCCTGCTCTGTTTTTCCATAACAGCACATAAATCACACGATTGATTGATTGCTTTATTCAACAGACTCATGGTCAACATAGACATAAAAACAACAAAGACATGATACACAACAACACATTAAAATCTTATAAAAGACATGTTTCCACAAAGACCACTGGTAACGTAGCACATTGACAGAAGGATGTGTCAGCCTTACAATAAGACTTGGACCTGCACAAATGACATATGGACTTATATATATCTAATTTCTATAGTGAAACAAGGCAACCTTCCTCGTTCCATGGTGAAAATGTGAGATTTGCATGTGGAGAAGGGTCGGGCACTGGTCCAGTGTAATCCCTCTCAGTAACAATGCACTTCCTAAACAGACACACTCTGTTTCACACTCAGCAAACAGGCAACAACTGATTCCAGCATGCAGCTGTGAGGTGTGTGGGCTCTTCATGGAAAATAAGCTTGAAATCATAATGAGGAGCAGAGATAACATGCTGCTTACCTAAAGGGATTGTTGTGATCAGGAGGAGAAGCATAGAACAGATTAATGCAGGGATGCGCCGTAACGTTCTCTAACTGATTGAAATAAAACTGAAGTTATTATTTTTGGACTGAATGAGGCGCAATCTAGGGTCAGCACCCAGAAATTTATCCATGTGTTTGTCTTTAGTCACATTGACTACTGTAACAGCATTTTCACAGCTTCACATTTGCAGCTGATCCAGAACTCTGCTGCTGACGTTCTGACTAAATCCAGGAAGATAGAGAACATCACCCAGTTCTAAAGTCCTTCCACCGGCTCCCTGTGGCTCAGAGTACAGACTTGAAAATACTGTTGCTAGTTTATAAATCACTGAACGGTTTATCACCACAATACATTAAAGATCTGCTGTTGTCGTATCAGCCTTCCAGGTCTCTCAGGTCTAATGATTCGGGTCTGCTCTTCATCAGAACCAAACATAAAGAAGTAGCATTCAGTGATTGCTCTTATCTGGAACAAACTTTCAGAAAACTGCAAAGATGCTGAAATACTGAGTTCCTATAGATCAAGGCCAAAAGCCTATTTGTTTAGTTGCCTTTGGAACATAATTAACTGTCTCCTGTTTAAACTATCTTTTACTTTGCAATTACAATATAATATTCATTTATTTTTTCTTACTTGTTTGCTGTTTTCATTTCTTTCCAATCATGTAAACACTTTGAATTGCCTTGTTGCTGAAACTGTGCTGAACAAATAAACTATTTTACTCTGGCCTACCAGCTTTACCTGAGAAAAATTCTGCACAAATGCTTAAATATCTTCCCAACTATTTTTGATAAGCCTGAATAGTTACATTATCAGATAGGTATAAGGTCGCTTCTACCAGAGATATTTCTGCAAAAATTGCAAATAAATTGTCACAGTATTACAAAGTAAATGGAACAGGAAATATATCATTCAGATTTTCATACCAGTATCAAAATGCAGGAGATTAAGCTGAACACAACAGTACATCACCAAAGAAGTAATTGCCTTTATTTTTAATTTCTTAAAATTTCATATTTATTTGTTTTTTAGATTGCTAAAAAAATGTGACTTTATTGGCACAAATCTAATTTCATACCCGCTGACAAGCACACAGAGAGATTGCTAGGGGCAACTAGGAATGGGGGTTCAGCTGTTCATTTACCAGTCCATGCGTGAGCATGTGTGTGCAATACAAGGAGCTTGAATTTGATAGGACAGACAAGCGGCTGTCTGTGATTAAGAATAAATAAGCCAATAAATATTCAATCAGGACAGGAGGAGGCATGATTAAAGGAACTGGAAAGCTGAGTTGAGAAGAGGTCAACTTAGTCTAGTTTGGGAAGTGCATAAAAGACTGAAATCACACAACAAATCTCTTTTTGATGTCATCATCTGTTCATGTTGCACCGGATAATGATTTAAGAATGATAGTCAAACATTGTTTCATCCTAACACTGCTCCGGATCAATGATTTGACTGTGTGTTCAAAGCCTTGTAGCACAAATGGAAACATCTTTATCCTTAACAACTGGAGCTCAGGCCCATCAGCTCTTATTTACATACGTGCTCAATTACAGATGGCTGAATGTAAGTGTTATTGGTGCAATCTATGAAATATGCTTTTATGTAATAGCTGAAAATTCCATCTGAAGTTCATTATTTTTCAGTCAGAAACAGTTGTGATTTCTAAGTCAAAAATTTAAATACCAAATACAATTCTTAGAGAAGAGATTCATCCATAAAGACACGCTGACATATTAATGGACACGTAAACATAAACAAATTATATTGTAAGATATGATATACATGCAAGATACATGATTTTATGGATGTTTTCTTCCAGGAACGTTTCATTCTAACTTTATTCTTAATAAATTATACTTAATACTGCTAAGTAGGAGCGTTGTTTTTAGTTTGTTGTTTGTTTTAGCACTGACACATTAATCAGAAAATAAAAAGTCAAATCTTTTTTTCAGTAATCATACATAAGCACTTCCAGGCTGCCTGACACACAATGCTCTTCTGTGTGAATGCTGTTACTAAGTAAAGACGGCTCAAACTAAGCCAAAGCTCAGCTATTTAAAAAAAAACTTTTTTTCTGACAAATAGATTTGCTGTTGATTCAGGCTTTGAGTGTTAAACTTAAAACAGATAACAGGATGGCCAAATAAACTACAGCAAAGTTTCTCTCTTTCATCCTTTTGAGATTTCAGCATCGGTCTGTTTTGAAACACAATGAATTCTCAGAGTTAAACTTAGGATCACATTGCATTTTAACATGACTAATTAATTACTGCTAAGGGGATAAAAAAATCAATTGTGCCTGGTATTGTATAATATCTTAAAATTTAATGAAGAAAAATTGGACACAGCCAAACTCAGCAGGTCAAAAGCTTTTCCTGATGTGGAGCTCAGGCAATTGGGTCTGAATGGAAAACTTTTCATTTAATACAGTAAATGTTTCCCTAGTTTAATAAAATCTTTACAATTCAATTCACATCAACCACTGGACAGAGCAGAGTCTGGAATTATGATGCACAGCTAGCTGAAGTAAAAGGTTAATGTGAGCTAATGGGCGACATCGGTATTCGTAGGAATGCATTTGTATTCTTGATCATAAATACTTCACAGTTTCACAGTAAGTGAATATCATAGTTCATCATAAGGAATCAAAAGGTCAAAAGGAATGAGGACACTTCCTGGTCCTCACTTTTTTGCAGTTGTTCTGAACTCTGCTAGTTAGGTTTGAAGGGATGATGCCAATTAGATTTGGTTAAGATTAGGGTTAGGAATTGACTAGCATTTGTTTTTTGATTTTTGGTTAGGAAAAATATCTATGCTAGGCTTATATGTGGTTACTAAAATTAATGGAAGACTATTCAAAATCTTCAGTTTGTATAGAAGTACAAAGACATGCATGCATGTGTCTGTAAAAATGTTTGCAACTGTTGTGCACTGGTCAAATATACACTCCACAGTGGGACTATTGGCAGAAATGAACCAATAGGACACAAAGCAGACAGTAAAATGTATGCACTAGACTGGAAAAAAAAACACACTGTAATTGATCACTCCATGTGGTTTGTGTGGTATTTCAACAAATGTTCAGGATATTAGCTGACTTTGTCCCGTTATGTCTGTGTATCTTTAGCTCAATATGCTATACCTGTTTGCTTGATATAACAGAACTATGGGTCTGACGTTTTGTGTGCACACGATTAGATTAGATTAGATTAGATTAGATTAGATTTATTGTCATTGCACAGTAAGCAGAACAACAAAATGAATAGTCCAGCTCTGTTTAGGGCATTTATAAACAGCCAAAATACAGAAAACTAGACAGAAGTATGATCTATGATCTAGTATGTGCCAGAGCTGCTCCTGCTCAGAATTGCTTCAGTCCCTGTAGAGATGAGTTATCAGTGAAGATACATATGGAAGACCTGTTTGCCTTCACACAGTCTTGTACATCCCCATGTAGGGAGGGGAGCAAAAAAATTCTTATCAGGGGTCTTTCATCTTCCTCACTATTCTGTTCTTCCCTCGCTTTCCTCACTGTATCTGTCTAGTCTTGGAGTTATGGTAATCACTGTGTAAGTATATGCTGTCAAATAATTACCATATATTGAGTTCTGCTCATCTTGGCATAATTTCTTTTCTTCCGCACAATAGTGTTTGTTCTTTCACTTCACAGAAAGCAGCGAACAGAGGGGACCGACGTGAGACAAGCTGATCATTGTGTTGATGATCAAGAAGATCACAGAACGTTTGAAGGTATGAACTATATCAGGTTTAAGTGACTGTTGCTTAAGCCTAACAGTCACTGTTGTCACTGTCTTTGTTGAATTCTCTGAAATACATAGTGTCCTCATGACTGCAAACAAGTACATAAATTATGTAAGGACAGCTGAACTGTATTTCAGCTCATTCTGATTTACCATGTCTGATGATGTCAGTGATGGGAAGAAGTGTATTGAGAATCCAAATGTGTTTATTTTTTATTTTGTTTTATTTTGTTTTTTTGCCCATTAGTTAAAAAAAATACAGACATTCCACAAAAACTTCAGATTTTTCAGTTTTCCCAGAAAATATTTATATCATCTTGTTTGGATTAGGTAGTGGGCCAAGATTTTATTACAGTTACTCTCTCTAGAGTTTTATTTCTTTCCTCCCCACCAGGTCATTATTGTAATTAAGAATTAGAGATAAGGATGACTAAGCAACAACTGAAATCATTTGATGGCTGACTTTGAATATGCTCAATAAGAATTCAACTTAAGGTTGTCACTAGCAGAACATCCTTCATCATCATCATCATCATCATCATCATCATCATCATCATCATCATCATCATCATCCATCACCAATACAATGTCTAAAATATGTTGAGTGCTGAGCTCCTCCCAGTAGGAAGCCAGTGTGCCCTCCAGGTGACAGTCAGGTGACATTCTAATCTACCAGACTGATAGATGCAGAGTCAAAGAAGGCTCTTCATGGCTCTCAGTGCAACCTCACAATGGGCATGCTACAGCTGGGATTTTCAATCAGTCTACTTCCTCTACTCCATCTGATGATACTAATAGCCTCCACTCTGTACATAAGTAATCTGGGTGAGCGTTTTCCAGTGTTAGTTTGAGCCCCTAACCCATCAGTGCATATGCATGTCATTTTTTCTCCCCAGGACTCTGTGATGTGTGTGTGTCTGTGAGGTGTCAGCAACAGTATCCTTCCAGGGACTCGGAGCTCTCTAAAGAGGCATCCATCTCTGGGGGTCTTTTGTGTTGGGAGGAGCATCCAAGGTCACTAGCTGAAAGATCTCCCTTTGTGCTCTTGTGTGTGTTGCCTCCATCTAGTGACTCAGGATCCTTGGCCTATTAATTGACCTGACAATGATAAAGGAAATGGAAGTGGATGCTATTTGTCTCTAATGCACCCACACTCATGTTATCCCAAAGACAAATGGGTGTCGTTTTCCCACTTGAACTGCTCTAATTTTTTAAACCCCCCTCTCAGGATGTGTAGAGTGTAAGTGGGACATTATGTGGGCATATATGAGCCAATGTTATTTGTGTCTAGCAGAGATTTCCAAAGTGGGAGGTCATGACCCTGTTGTGAATTGTATACAGTTTAAAGAAAACACATTTGCTGATAAAACATGTTACCATTTTTTGATCAATGTGAACACATAGTATTGAGTTCTGCATGGTGGTTTCAGCACATCTACCCCACAGAAGAGGTTTCTGGGCATGAAGTTCTGCTTGGCCCAAGCCTTAGTGCGAACAGTTTTAGTGTTTTCTCCCTACATGCGTGGGGTCTTTTCCTTTACTATTTTACTACTCTTCATAAGCATACAGTGCATTGGTCTCCATTTTCTACACCCCTAATTTTGATCTCTGAATTGCAGCGTAAGTTTTGAAATCCTAGGTGACAGGAGTGGCCCTTAGTGTGGTCTTTTACTCCAACAGACAATCTACTGGAAGGTCCAGAGATGATTTTTCAAATAGCTTGGATATAACAAGTAGTTATTTGAGCTACTGCTGCTTTTCTATCGTCTTGAATCGTCTGTAAAACCGATTGATAATTGAGTGTGAAAATCTCAGTTGCATGACTTTGTGATTTTGTGTTTATGATGTAAAGCACTTTGGAATGCCTTGCTGCTGAAATGTGCTATACAAATAACATTTGACAGATTGATTGATTCATTCATTAAGCAGTTTCTGAAATACGTAAACCAGTCGTTCTGCCACACCACGCAGTCAGAGCTATGTACTTCCTCTTAACGCCTCTCTTCCGCTTTACATATAAGTTGTCTTCACCACATCAAGATGGCTAAATGCTTCTGATTAGTTCCAGCTATACTTCTGATGGATATAAAATTTGTGTTAACAAGAAATTTGATAGATGTACCTATTAAAGTGGACAGGGAGTTTATGTGTAGAGCCAAACCACCAAGGTCCTCCAGACCCTCACAGAGGGAATGGATTGTTTTCTAGCAAAATAAAAGCAATATGAGTATTAAACGTAAACAATACCAACAAACCTAAGAAATTCAAGTAGTAAAAAGAAATAAACAAAAACAAAAAAAAATAATAATCTATCTCTGGTGAGGAAGAAATTATTTCCCACTTGGTTTAGAGTTAGAGTGAACACAGTGGTAAAATCCAAAGTTGTCTGAGATCCTCAGAAATAAGATTGCATCAAATTACGAATCTGGTAAGGGATTTAAAAAGAATCTGAAAACAGTCATTTCACTTGATCAGTACCTCCCAAATAGTGGGGTTACAGTTTGAGTGGGACCTCCAGTCACTAGGTGGCAGCAGTTCTCAAAATAATCAACAGGCTGCCTATTCAACCCAGTAGAAGAAGTAGCCTACCCAGCTCACCGGTGTACAGAGCAGTTGGAGGAGATATGGAGAAGTTTGTGACTGTGAACAGAAAAACATGGCAGAGGCAAATAAAGCGAGTAACGGTAGTCAGCAGAAAAAGACCAGGAAATACGACGATGCCTACGTAGCCTGTGGGTTTACTGTGGAGGCAAAATGCTATGCAATTTTAATACCTTCTGATAAGCTAAACTAAAAAGCAATACTGTTTCAAATCCTGGACAATAAACATTAAGTTACAGTATTTTCCGCACTATAAGGTGAACCAGATTATAATGCGCACCTTCAATAAATGGCCTATTTTAAAACTTTTTTCATATATAAGGCGCACCGCATTATAAGGCGCATAGAATAGA
>CAEFZX010010684.1:0-36526 GCA_903066825.1 Alfaro cultratus
CCCCCCCCCCCCCCCCCCCCCCCCCCCCCCCCCCCCCCCCCCCCCCCCCCCCCCCCCCCCCCCCCCCCCCCCCCCATAATTTTTTATTCATGGGGCCCAAGATTCCTGGCGGTGCCCCTGCTGGTAGCAACTGGTAAAATAATAAACATCGGACAAACAAGACAGCAAGACAAGGACCCGACAAAGAACAAGGAACACAGGTGGGTTTCAATACACAGGGAGATAATCAGGAGAAACAAGGGACATCTGGGGACAATCAAGGGGTGGACAGGACAACACTGAGACTCAATTAACTGAAAACGACACAAAAACCTAAATTAAGAGAAAAAAACAAAACTTTACAAAATGACATAGTGACTTTTGTCATTTGGAGTGGAGTGGACTTTTGGAGAGGAGCAATAGATCCTATTTTATGTTAAGAAGATGATGTTAGGAAAGCTCAGATTCATAAGGAAACTTGTTGCTGTGGTTTCTGATGTAGAAAAAGCATACGATATGGGGAGAAGGGGTAATGATTAAATTACATCAGAGGTATAGAAGGTAACATGTTTAATTGGTTATGGGATTTTTAGTGATAGAACTATTCAAGATAAAATAGGATCTAAAATTAGGTTAAAAGAATTAGATGTTATTCAAGATAGAGCATTGAGAATTTGTTTAGGGGCAGTTAAATCAATTCCAGTATGTGCTTTACAAGTATAATCAGGAGAAATGCCATTATGTATCAGAAGACAACAGGTAATGGTTAATTATTGGATAAATTTAAAAGGACATAATGAAGATTATTCTGTTAAGAAAATATTAGAAAATTGTTGGGAAAGTGGAAAGGAATATTTTAATAGTTTTGGGTTGGTTGAGCATGATGGAGGAAAAACATTTAACGTATATAACAAAGAATTTAGTCCAAGAGTATTGTTGCCTTTGTGACTGTTGTGGATTTTTTTCTTTAACAAAGAGTGAGACAAAACTTTCAAAACCCAAAAAAACAGAGAAAGAATATATTCTTAATTGGTATTTATTCAAAGGCTGTACAGCGTTTGAAGTCTCTGCTCACTGATCGCAGTCAGGAGAAAGAGCCTCGAGCAGAACACAGCTTACAGTTTTATAAGGAGAGTTTCATTCCATTCACATAGTTTGATAATCTACTTGGTTACAGAACAGATATCAAGCACACTATCTTCTTTCACTAGGAGAGTCAAACACGTCATGAGGGTGCATAGAAGAAACAATTTAATAACTTTATTGAAATACCAAGGCCTGAGAAGTAGTTTCAGAACACATTCTCATGAGCACATGCATTACACAAGTGTCATTATACTGTCATGCATTGTTTTACTCATAATCATGTAGTAATCTTAAAATCCACTACAAAAATATATTAATGATCATTATCAAATATTAAAAAAAGAAATATTACAGAAATGTTATAATCAAATACAGAATAAATATAATGATTATTTGCAAATGTATACTGATGGTTCGAAAAATCCAAAAAATGAAGTGACTACTATAGCAGTAGTGATTCTTGATTGTAAGATTAATATTTCAAAAAGAACATCTAATTATCTGAGTATATATGGAGTAAAATTAAGTGCTATATTATTAGCTTTAGAATGGGTGGAGGATATTGTCAGGATCTGTGTTTTTCTGTGTTTATTTTCGAGTTTTCTGTGTCTCTCCGTGCTGTCCTGTCTCCCCTTGATTGTTCCCAGGTGTGTCTCGTTCCCTGATTACCTCTTGTGTATTTAATGTCACCTGTGTCTCTGTCGGGTCCTTGTCATTAGTTGTCTGATGTGTCACAGTCCATTCGTTTACCTTGATGCTACCTGTGTTGAGCCCTGGGTTCCGCTCAGCAGTGCTGCCTTGGTTGTTGGACATTTTTGGATCTGTTTATTGCCATTAAATATTCATATATTCACTTACCTGGGTCTCCTGGCGTCTGCCTCACCACCTACACTGCACCGATCCTTGACAGATACTAATATAAGTAAAATAATAGTTTGTAGTCATTCATTATCTGCATTGTGGAGTATTGACAAGAGAAGTACAAATAATCATCAAAATATCTTACATGAGGTTATGGCTGTTCATCACAGAATATGTGGGGGAAAAAAAATATTTTGGACTCCTGCTCATGAAGGTATTTTGGGTAATAAAAGAGCAGATAGGTTGGCTAAGGAGGCTATTAAAAAAGAAGACATTTATATGCCAATAAAGTTATTGATATCTGAAGGCAAAAGTATACTGTGGAAAGAAAGTAAGACGTTATGGAAAATTAGTTGGGATAATGAAATAAATGGAAGGATACAAAATACAGTTGATGTAAGGATTAGAGGAATAAACAGGAGGGAGGAGATAGTTATAAATATAATAAGAACTGGTCAATTTTTTTTTGAATGGCACTCTTAAGATAGGGAAATATCTTACTGGTTTATGTAACTATTGTGATACTGTAGAAATGATGGAACATGTTTTTATTAGCTGTAGGAAATATGTGAATCAAAGAAGATTACTGAAAACGGTTATAAGTTTTAATAGGAAATTGAAATTTGTTGCTCAGTTAAATAGTAATGAAGGAAAGGAGAAGGTTTTTCGTTGTTTTTTTGTTGTTTGTTTTTTTTTAAATACCGGGCTCATGAGGAATAAGTATTAGGATCCAACAGATGGCAGTAGTGCAACAATAATGGATGCAAGCTGCCATTAAAATCAAAAGAAGGAGAAAAAGCACTTGGGCCAACCTTGATGACGTGTCACAATTCGCCTCGGTCTCGTGAGATTACGATTTTCCACGTTCTACGTTTGTAAGATGGCACAGCTTTTTGGTTGCGTATGGTAGAGACCAACATCCAGTGTATCAACAATTTTTGCCTTAAACATCGAAAGGCTTTGGGGAGCTCACGGGATCATTGCTGTTCTCAGCAGTGAGTGACCGGATCTCTCGCGGTTGTCTGACAGGGGATTTGGTGCTCTTGTGCCCGACGTCTGAGGCCGTTTTGTTTTGCCTAATGCGTTTGAGGCCATTATTTGCTAACTGAGTTTTAAGTACCGTTTGAATTTCTGGGCTGCCAACACAAGACCATTTTTAACGTCACCTGAGAAAGCAAACAGGGTCAAGAACTCGGACAAATTTAAGTTTTCTACAGAGCTTCTTGTCTCATTGGAGGATGTGTGTTTGAAGCCTGTTCAAATTAAATCTGTGAATGTTAGATCTCTTCGATTTCCTTCACCTACAAAATGTGGCTAAAACTTTTCTTTTTACTCCTGTATTTCATGATGTTGTTTTTGCTTGCTAGAATTTTTGAGACTGTAGTCTGGTATGAGACTGGTATGTTCGCCACGCAGCTTGTAGATCCAGTTACTCTTAGTTACAATAAGTTGAAAACCATCTTAGAGTGCAGAGGACTGGGATACACAGGCCTGGCTGAGAAAAAGGATGTCAGCGAACTGGTGGAAAAATCAGGTAAAATCATTCGGAATGTATGGGTAATAGGTGTTTTCGAAAAATATATATAAATATTTATATTATTGTACTTACTTTTTGTGTGTAATTTGTTCAGTAAGACTTAGGAACTGAGTGATTATTGTTAGAAATAATTACTTTTCTGTATTAAACTATTTTTCTTTATTTCCAGAAATTTTAAAGTCCTTGTTAACTTATGAAAGCCTATTTGAAGTTTGTTTAAATAGTCTTTCAAACCCCCATCAGAACCGAGCACGTACCATGGCAGATGGAGCCTTTTCTTTGCCACCCCGTCTCTCTGGAAGCCAGGGTGGAAGTAACTTTAACTCCCTATCTACCTTCAGATTATTACTCAAAACTCACCTGTGTAAATTGGTCTATCCACCATAGTCTCCTCTTTTTTTGTAAGGCGCTTTTGAGTGTCCTAAAAAAGTGCTATGTCACTGCAATATACAATTTTTTGTGATTTCATCATTTAAGGCAGGGGTGTCAAACTCCAGTCCTCAAGGGCCTCCTGCAGTTTTTAGATGTGCCACAGGTACAAAACACTGGGATGAAATGGCTTAATAACCTCCTTCTTGTGTAGATAAGTTCTCCAGAGCCTTGCTAATGACCTAATTATTCTATTCAGGTGTGGTGCAGCACATCACCTACGAGAAGGCGAGGTCAATAACTAGGCGGCTTAGTTTTGGATATACTGCAGATGTGTGGAGGGAAGTCCATGAAAGATGCTATTGCTGTAGTTTTGAAGTTATGAAGGAGTAGATAATTATTTGAGCTGTGAAATGAGAGCGAAAGGACGACAGATATGGGCAATGTTGTGTATGTGGAAGAATGATGCCACATGCCCACCCTGCCTTCCAGAGACATGGGGTGACAAAGAAAAGGCTCCATCTTCCATGGTACGTGCTTGGTTCTGATGGGGGTTTGAAAGAATATTTAAACAAACTTTAAATAGGCTTTCATAAGTTAACAAGTACAATAATTACTTTAAAATCTCTGCCTTGTTGATGGCATTGATGCAGTATTGGAAAGAGAGGGAGAGGGATGGCAGTGGCGCCAAGGTTTTACACTAGGGGGCAGACAGTGGCTGTAAGGCCATAGATAAGGAGGGAAATAGTCTGGGCTGAGGATAGGAGGGAATTGGGACCAGTAATGAGTAGTTTTGTTTTGTTACGGTGGAGTTTTAGAAAGTTGATGTCCATCCAGAGTTTGATATCATAATTAATAATAGTAATATTAATAATTTAATAACCTTTATTTAACCAGGTTTGTCCCATGAGAACAAAAGATCTTTTACAAGAGAGACCTGGCTAAGATTGGCTGCATTCAGAGAGAGAGGGGGGGGGGGACGTCAGTACAGTCACAATAAACATATAGTAAAACATAAAAAAGGAATAATTAAGAAAAGTAATTAAAAATTTCACTAGAGACTGTAATTAATAATACTTTAGTTAATATAAATAGAACAGTAAAAATAAACTCTAGAATGGGGTTTTAGTCTTGATTTAAAATAACTTTGGTTTTCCAGCAAATAGATCCGCAATGATCTGTTGATGTCTGCTGATGAGGGGAGAATGCTCAGTGTTGGCTTTATTATATCTTAGGGCTGATTTTGACACTGTCCACCATGCAGTAAACAGGCTAAAGGTCCTGGCTGGTATTTCTGACTCAGCTTTGGACTGGCTCACCTTTATCTCACAGGGCATTCTGCTTTAAGATGGACAGGTTTTCCTTTGACTATACCCCCTTAACTTGTGCGGTGCCACACTGCTCAGTTTTGGGTCCACTTTTGTTTTCTTTTTATATTATTTTACTTGCTGGCATTATTCAGTCCTTTTTGGATATCTCTTATCACATTTAAACAGATGACATTCAATTGTATTTTTCATTTAGACTACATAGACCGCATCAACTGGACGGGCTGGCCGTCCTTGTCTAATGTTTGTCCCGTATCAGTGAGTGGCTTTCCAGTAACTCTGGTTTTAAACACCAGTAAGACAGAAACTATGATTATTGCTCCCAGTCACCTACACCAAAATATAAGCCAGACAATTGCATCCTCCTGCCTGTTAGTAAAATCAAAGGTAAACAAAATCTAGGTCACATTTGATTTTGACTCATACATTAAGGCCGTTTCCCGTTCTTGTTTCTTTCATTTGAGAAACATTTCTAAAATTAGACAAATGGTCTCCAGAGTTCACCTAGAGAAAATCATTCATGTTTTTGTGTCATCTTGTCTGGTCTACTGTAATGCCCTTTTTAACCGCCTGGATAAATCCTCAATTTCACGTGTGCAGTCAGTACAGAACACAGCAGCCAGACTTCTCTCCAGATGTAGTAAAATCTGTCATATCACTCCTTGTCCAAATTCATTACACTGGCTCCCAGTTGATTTTAGAATTCATTTTAAAGTTCTTGTGCTGACATACAGAGCATTACATGGCCAGGTTCCTGATTATCTTTGTCAGCTTGTGGCCCCAAGGCTGTGGAGCAGCGTGCCCTTGCAGCTCCATATTGCTGACTCTGTGGAGGTTTTTAAAAAGCAGCTAAAAACATTTTTATTTTCCCAGGCTTTTATTTTTTGATTTCATTGTGTTCCTTATGTTGGTTTTATGTTTTGTATGGTTTTAAGGTTGATTTCTTTTGTACAACGCTTTGATTTTATGTCTGTGAAAAGCCCTTTATAAATAAACTTTATTTACAGGACCAGCTGCAGCTCTCTGAATGACTTTTAGGCAGACCTGTGAAGACAGTAATCAGTTAGACCAAAAATAAATCCAGGATGAATTTTTAAAGTAGACTTTTTGAAAAGGCTCGAATAGTGGCTTTCATTTCCTCTGAATCTGAATTCAGGTCTGGCATATCTTGAAGCACTGTGCAAGTCACACTTAGTCAAGCACTTAGCTCCACTGTTTTTTATTCTGCACACAGGAGAATTGACGCAAGGGGAGCTGTATTCAGCCATCAAGAAAGCGAGAGAGCAGACAGAGGCTGGAGATTCCAGCACTACTACAGTCTTCAGTGGGGAGATGCACTTCTATGAGTTGGTGGAGGACACTAAAGATGGAATTTGGCTGGTTCAGGTAAAACTGGGAATTTGTATATAGTCATGGACAGAAAATGCAGAAAATTCTTAGTGTCCTCTTAGCTTAGAAAAACAAGGAACAATTCTGGGAGTTTTTTAAATAGCAATGGGTATGCCCTGCTCTGAGAGTAACAGTATCAAAAATGTCAACTTGAAATACTGCTTTTAATTCCTTTTACTCTTGCATATCTTGTGTAATCTTCCATTAGACTGTTTTTCTGTACAGATAGTTTGTAATACTTCTCCTTCTGCAAGCTGGACTAAAAAAACAATTAGTCATACACAGAGATGGGTACAGCACGCAAGACCTGTACTACTGTAAGAGTGGCACTTTGTGAACATATTTTTAAAATGTAGTCAATTACTCAAAGTGAGGGTAGAAAAAAAGTATTTGATTAAAAAGGCTACTTAAATACAGAGTAACAGGACATCTCATTTAATATTGTGAAATATCAGACTGAGAAAAATATAAAATGTGTAAACTCATATATTTAAGACTGAAATTAAAATAATATAAATAAATGTATGTGTTGTGCAAAAATATTCATAATTGCTACATTTCCATATTTTGTCACATCATAACCACAAGCAAATATATTTCATAGGGATTTCAAGTGAAAAACCAACACAAGTTGTATACAATTGTGAAGTAGAAAATTATACATGCTTCAAAACAATTTTTACAAAAAAAACCTGAAAAGTGCAGTGTGCAAAAGTATTCAACCCCCTTTTCTCTGAGTGTAACCACTTGCCCGCAGCAGTACTGATAATGACTAAATAGAGTCCACCTGTGTGTAATCTAATCGGTACAGATATAGCTGCTCTGTGACAACCTCAGAAGTTGCGAAGAGAATATTGGGGAGCAAGCAACATCATGAAGTCCAAGGAACACACCAGATGGGTCAAGGATAAAGTTGTGAAAAAGTTTAAAGCAGGCTTAGGCCATAAAACATTTCCAAACACCATATGGAGTTTTGTTCAAGCCATCATCCAGGAATACATAAATTATGGCACTACCACAACAAGGCCGTCCACCTAAACTTAGAGGCCAAACAAGGAAAGCACTGATCAGAGCACACACTTATCAGATCCATTCTAACACCATTACAGGTGTTAGGATCCATTCTAACATTTATTTGTGAACCATTCCATTGTAGATTTTGGTTTATGTTTGGGATCATTGTCTTGTTGGAAGATAAATCTCCTTCCCTTTTGTAGACTCCAACAGGTTTTCTTCCAGAATGGTCCTGTATTCGGCTCCATCCATCTTCCCATCAATTTTAACTATCTTCCCTGTCCCTGCTGAAGAAAAGCAGACCCAAACCATGATGCTGCCACCACCGTGTTTGACAATGGGGATGGTGTGTTCAGGGTGATGAGCTGTGTTGCTTTTATGCCAAACATATTGTTTTGCATTGTGGCCAAAAAGTTCGATTTTGCTTTTATCTCACCAGAGCACCTTCTTCCACATGTTTGGTGTCTCCCCCAGGTGGCTTGTAGCAGACTTTAAACAATCCTTTTTATGGATATCTTTGAGAAATGGCTTTCTTCTTGCCACTCTTCCATAAGGACCAGATTTGTGCAGTGGATGACTGATTGTTGTCCTATGGACAGACTCTCCCACCTCAACTGTAGATCTCTGTAGTTCATCCAGAGTGATCGTGGGATTCTTGGCTGCATCTCTGAGCAGTCTTCTTGTTCGAGATGAAAGTTTAGAGGGACGGCCAGGTCTTAGTAGATATGCAGTGGTCTAATACACCTTCTAGTGATGGGCCAGACGACATTGAAGCACATGCGCTGAGCAAACAAGATGAAATCCTGTGTCGATGCGTGTATCACTTTAAGGAAGACTCTATATATATATATATATATATATATATATATATATATATATATATATAGCGTCTCCGTCTTCGTATAGACGACATGGTTGCAAGTGGGGATTTTATTATTTTTTTCTTCTATATGGCGTGATTCTACCTGTAAAAATATATTCTCCAATAAATAAATATATAAAGTTAAATATGTGTATCTAAAAAAGAATAAATAGACTTTTACATTTTTCAAAATGTCTCCACACAGGTCTGAAATAATAATTAAAAAAAAAAGACAAAAAAACGAATTCCTTCAAAGTCCTTCTCAACCAACGGGCAGGTTCTCGCTCGAAAAAAAAAGAAAAAAAAAAAGGATCGCCATGCAAATCCTCGGCTCGTCCCCCTGGACTCCTCCTGGGACGGGACGGTCCGGCCTCCGGAACAAACGAGTCCCTCATGCCGAGGCATTCTAGCCTGTCTTCATGGCTGCTGAGAGATGGATGCATTCCTCCTCCTCCTCCTCTTCCTCCTCCCCCCCTCCCCCTCGCCTGTCATGGTCCGCCATGCCTGCATCGTCCCGGCCTCATTTGTTTTTGCTTCTTTTTAATTATTATTATTATGTCGCACCCCACCAAACAGGGGCGTTAAAGCAGCTGCTCCTCTATCGGGGGACTTTTGGCATCTCAACTGTGTCCCAGGATGTCCTTATAGAGTTCAGGCACTCTCTCTGGGTCCACGGGCCTGGGCAGGAAGTGTGTGAACTTCTGGTGCCGTCGGGATTTCGTCCCGTCCCTCGGAGTCCCGTCTTTGTTTAAAGCCACAAAGTAACGTGTCCCTTTGTCTCCGTGTTTGTAGAGGTTGGACGAGTAGGTGTTATACCAGTTTTCCTCAAACTGCTCCCTGAAGACGCATTCGGCTGTGAGCTTTTCCTAAAAACAAACAAACAAACAAACAAAAGAAAGAAAAAATAAAAGCAGAGGTTTTGTCTCAGCAAAAACAAACCAAACTCCAGTTACGGCTCTTTAAAGGGGTGAAAACGGGGTGGAGGGGGTCATAAAGAGTTTGATGGGTCTCTATGAATTGCAAACATCTATTTGTTTTTGGTGATTTAGTAAAAATTTCCAAACTCAAAATTAAAAAAACCAAACAAACAAAAAAACGTTTCAACACAGAAATAGTACACTAGGGTCAAGTCATGGCCTCCGTAGTCATGGAGACGAGACAGTTGTTCAGCAGATAGTCCCTCCAAAAGTAGGGAAGCTGAAAAATGTCATTGGTATGACTATTGGCTGGGTACAAAGTGTCCTATCTAAAAAAGAAAAAAAAAAATAAATAATAATAATCAATGGAAAGTTGAGTGGAAGGATAAACTGTGCTAGAAAAAGGTGCACAAGCTTAGAGAGGACTGTGAATCAAAGCTCATTCAAGTCTCTTTTTGAAAAAAAGTTGTAAGCTCGGGACTGCAAATACAATACTCATCACGATTCACGTGTACTTTATTGTCTCTGACGTGGGCCACAGCCATTAATAGAATAATTACTATAATAATTTTAAAAAAATCTAACAGTCACACCTCACAACAGATGCAGTAACATATAAGTGAATTCTCCAACATCAAATGTCTCTATGTGACACAAAATGCAACTGGAATGCGAACGTGCTCAAACTCAGCGTAAAGCAGAAACAAATATTCAAGTTTTAAGAGCATCAATATTATAAAACATTTCTGTTTAATAGCATCTCACGTTTTCTCGGCAGAAGGAAGAATTCCTGATTTCAAGTTCAAGATATGAAAAGTCATCACTTTTCTTCCTCCCTCTACACACGCATTTTGTTTTGTGTGTGTGTGTGTGTGTGTGTGTGTGTGTGTGTGTGTGTGTGTGTGTGTGTCAACATACATCCAAGGAGATGCGGTACTTACAGAGCCATAGAGCTCCCCTTTGTCGTTCATCCCCAGGTAACGCCCGCTGTCCACTCCTTTTATGCTTATCAGTCCCACGGCGAGGCTTATGAATTCCAAAATACCTGCAGAAGAATGACACGGTTGTTCTGCGCATGATCAAAAAAAGCTCAGAAAAATCTGGTCTCAAACTGCGACTCCGACCGGATCCGAATCAGAGCGTTCCCGTGACTTGTTTGTGTTTTCGTTGGTTTTATGTGGCTAAAATTGGAATCTGTTGTCTACGTGATTGGATTATATCGACTTGATCGACGTGACGAGAACAGGAAAGTGTCGCGTAAAGAGTCCTGGACTGACATTTGCTGTGAACTACACGAGCGCTCTGAAAACGCCGATACGGATTTGAATATTTACCATGGCGACTGTGGTCCTTTCTGGTCCCCTGCACCGTGCCGTCCGGAAGTATTTCCAGATGAAACCCCGTCCTGCAGTACAGCTGCCGCCTCCTCAGAATGCCCTTTAAGTGCTTCAGATCCGGCGTGGTGGGCAGGTACCGCCTGTCCCCGGGGGCGAGGTGGTGCTCCCCCAGCAGAGTCGGCCCGTCCCCGGGAGGCGTGAGCACGAAATGGGAGCCGACGTGAACGACGCCGTCGATGCCGTGCAGGACGCCTCCAACTTCCCCGAGAGTGGCGGCTGCCATCGCGTCAGGAGCGGCGGGGGCTGGAGGCGCGGGGGGTAAAGTTCAGCAGGTACACGGAGGTCCGGTGGGAGCGCTCTGGCGTAGCGGCGGACCTGGATGCCGCCTATTGCATGTTTGTATCCTCCGTTACTTAGCGCACGTCCCCCCGCGGCGGCGCGGGGAAAACACTCGCAGCTTCCCCCAACGCCGCAGAGAAGAGTTTGGTCGGATGGAGGCGGGCTGCAGTCAGCGGCCGTCGGCGCTCATGTTGGACACCTGTCCGCAGCGTCGGTACGCCTCGGGAGGAAGCGGTCGGTGCTGGCTGCAGGTGAAGCAATCCCTGGAGGTCTGAGCTCAAAGTGGCTGGGTTGGTGAGGCAGGTGTAAAAACCACAGCGCTAGTGATGGGCGTGCCCTGGCAGGAGATTTTTAACCCCCCTTCTCCTGAGGCATGGAGGAGAAGAGACACGGGAGATATGGGCTGGTGGAGGAAAAAACACTACAGCTGTTTAAATTTAAACCAAGCATCGACATTAGTTTAGGACTCAACCGACACTCTGTTTTTGTACAGTAGAAGATTGGGGCCACTGGAAGGATTCTGAGCTTATTCTGAATTCTGAGAAGAAAAATCTCAGGGAATTATAAAATAATCGAATATATTCGATTCTAAAGCTTTAACTCTTTAGGAGTCATCAAGTTCTGCAGCTTTGTTTGTTTGTGACTCTTATTTTTTGCCATAAAGTGAAACTCATTGATTTTGAATGTCTGTTTTGCAAGAGTGTCCTGGGATATCCAGCAGCAAAACCAGATAAAAACAAGACAATTTCAAACACAACTAACAAAACGAATCACATGAAACATCTACAGTCAGTGGTTTCTGTCACTTTGTGATTCTAGAGACCTTTGAAACTGTTCGATGAAACCATAGATCCTTCTGTAAGTGGTTCAAGTAATGAGGTGCGGGATATTTAAAAACTTTCTGTCCTGGTCTTTGGTTCACACAGAGAGACAACATCTTGGAAATGAATCTGTAACCTCTTGAACTCGTTTGGATATATAAGTGTGAAGATATTGAGGCGACTGACTTTAGGCAGACCATCCAGCAGCTGAGTGGAGGTGACAATAGTGAGTTATCCCTTTAAGATTTGATGTTCTGTAATAAAAAACAATGGACCAACGCAAGCAGGTGGTGCTGAAACTTTGCTCTGTGACTTCCATTCTTCCTCTAGAATCTAGTAAAGATATTAAATATAAACATAATTTAAAACACAAGAAGTGGGAATCAGAGGGAGAGATCTGAATCTCACCTCACTTTCAAGCTGAATCCTGGCACAAGACATAAAAAGCCTTAAAAATAAGGCATCCTGGATCATGTTCAAAGCAGCGAAAAAGCCAATAAATTTACAACACTCTCATTTAATTTAGTCAGTATTCTTAATTACTTTTTGCCATGTTTGTAATTGTTTAGTTTGTTTTACCACAATGGATCACAACGAGAGAGTAAATAAAGATTAAATTAAAAAATACATATTTAGAATTTTCACAATATATATTTTTAGAAATCACACACTGACTTTTCTATAACCTTTTAAATGGCATAAAATAATTCCAGTTTTACGCTAAGTGTTTGATTAGCAGGCAGTCCAGAGTCGCTAAAAGCAGTGAAATAGCGCTTTTAGATGAGCGCTGAATCTCCGTGACGCCCCTCATCTCGTCTGATCTCAGCGCCCCCACCATTTCTCGCGATGTTCGGGATGTCAGAGCCAGAATGAACAACCATGGCCGCCGCACTGCGCAGGCTGGTCGCTTCTCTCAGGAACGGAGCGCTTCCTCAGCGAACACCGTCGAATGGCAGGAGGGAGCTCAAAGTGGTCGCAGCCGGCGCTTGTGTCGCAGCCGCGGCCGGCGCTGCGGCTCTCTATTGCGGCTCGGCGGTCGGCATGGGACCGAGGAGCCGCGTCGAGGCTCGGCTAGTACTTCTGGAGCTGCCGACCGTCTCTGCTGCCGATAAGGTACCGCGAGGACGTCCGTCACGCAGCTGGCGACGTTCAGCGCCGAAACGGCCGGGAGTTGAACGCCGACAGCGGCGCTTTACCGGCTATTTATCGCTCACATGTTTTGGAGACGAGGTTATCTTCTCTTCGGCTGGTCGTTGTCTCTTTCGGGAGCTATCCGCGACCTTTGGTGCTGAAAAGACCAAACGGTCATCCGAACTCACGTGACCAAGTGGTTTTTTATTGAACCTGTGAACGCTTTTGTAAACATTGTTCACACCGGAAATGGCCAAAGCATCACAACTGGATGACACTGCTGATGTTAGACTTACGCTGTACATTAATCTCTCTTAGTTTCAATACAGAGATCTTTCAAACCGGATGTATCAATATGCAAAACATGTTATTTCATTGCAGGAGGGATGTGCTGTATCACATAACTGTCAAAGTGGAGGATAAGTTTTACATAAACATACTTGTTTCTGTACAAGAACGCAATAATTGGAGCAACTATTTAACATAAAACGATTGCACAGCTATTTTTGTAAATAGAGTTTGATTATTTAGAGAAAACGTAGCTGCACTTTACTGTGTAAAGAGCTGCTCAAATGTCATTTTTAGTTCTTTAGGTTCAGTTTCCCCCAGAAACAGATGAGCCAGTCGGTCCCCTGAATGGGTCCAGACTGAATCGAAACATCATTGTGTTACTACTGATGTTTCACGGCTTTCTTAAGTATGCACTGCACTGAGAGCAAACAGCAGCATTATGACCGCTGACAGATTTGTCTCTTTACATGATGGTACATGGGATAATTTAGGCAGCAAGTGAAAATTCTGTCCTCAAAGTCGGTGTTTTAGAAGCATAGAAGCTGTGTCTTTAAAAAGGTGGATACTGTCAAAACAACATCTGAATTTTACTGGACGATAAATTGTCCCTGAGGTTATTGCGATAAACGATAATGCTGTTGCCTTGAGACAATTTTCAAGCAAGATAATGGTAAAATAATACAAGAACATATTCTCAAAGATGAATAAACTTTAAATTTGAATTAACATTTAATACTGCATCTGGAAGACATTTCAAATAACCAAAATAAACAACAGGGGAAAAAAAACAATATGTGCATTATGAAGTCTGTAAACAAAATGGTCCTTCAAAAAAGAAGGGCTGGTTAGTTTGAAGACTCATCATCCAGTTTTTAGTAGAAAGAGAAAAACGCTAAATTATGCAAATGAAAATTATTGGACTTGTTTTAATTTATCATGCAATTAACTGATTTATCATTTATTGTGACAGGCCTAATCAGAATACACAGCACATTGAGTTTTTCTCTATATAGGACTGCGTAATTCCAGACCAATCGTACTGGTCTCTATGGTCTCTTTTAGTAGGATTATACAACCTGCCACAATGGAGAGAAAAATGGCTTAGCAATGCATAGAGGGTCAAAACGACAGGTTTAAAGTGTGGGGTTAACCTCCAAATAAAATCTGAGTTTAATCAAGTGTTTGTGGGATGGTCATCAGGTGGTTATTATTTTACAGCGTAATGATTTCAGCCTAAGATGGTCCGGGTATTATCATTGTGCAGGAAAAGTAAGCAAAAATGTCATGAAAAAACCAACCTTGATTCAGTAACAAAGTAAACCCAGCGTCCTTCCTCCCAATATACAAACCTAACTTTATGCTGAACGCTAGATTTTTCAGAAAATGCCTTTTATATACACATGAACGGAAGAAAAAAGTGGTGACATCAGCTGTAAGGTCTGTTTCGGCCATTTACACAGCACTCCGCAGCTCTATTTGAACTCTTTGCACTATTTCTCCAAACTCATGTAGCCGCGTAATTAGATAAGACCCACCAAATCTCTATAGCTCTGGCACATGCTGAAAATGCTCGGGGACTAACAAAGCACGCACACTTAATTCCCTGCAGAGGAACAGTTTCCTTGTTGGATATTAGTCGGTATGAGCCGGGGATTGCTGCCCGGTGTCCTTACACAGAAGCTATCCAGGGACACAAGAAACTGGACACTCTGGCTTGGCAGAGGGCCTGATATTTGAATAGGCGGGGTGGGTGGTGGTTAGAGGAGGGGGTTTAATGGTTAAGCCGAGGGGGGCACACATTCCCTAGGTGTTTGCAGTGACAGAGAGATCCACTCTGTCTTCACCAATCCAGCCGTCTGATCCGGCTGGGTCGGAGCAGTTGTAGGGACATTATCTACTGTACTGGGATGAAAAAGGAGGCATGCTGCCCATTACTGGACCAAGAGAGGCATTTTGTGACAAGAAAAGCTTCGGGGGATTTTGCAAGGTGGATCTTTCAGACAGTATTATCACTGAAACGAGTCAGTGTTTCTATGAGCTGTACAGTGGGGAAAATAAATATTTGATACACTACGGATGTGTCAAGTTTCCCAACGTACAAAGAATGGAGGTCTGTCATTTTTATTGTAGATATACGACAACTTTCAGAGACAGAATATTGGGGAAAAAAACGTGAAAATAATGCATAATTTTTGAATACTGTAGTTAGTTTGGATGTGGTACAATGGAGAAATAGAACTTAGTATTTATTGCTGGCAGTAAATACTAACTTACAGAGGTTAGGTATTTCCAGTAGTTCTTGACCAGGTTTCACTTGGCAGCAGGGATTGTTTCTCATTCCTGTACATCTCCTCCAGATCTTTCAGCGTTCAGGGCAAACCAGAGTATCAGTTCCCTCCAAAGACTTTCTTTCTGTTGGGTTCAGGTCTGTAGACTGGCTAGGTCACTCCAGGACCTTTGTCTTATGGAGCCACTCCAGAGTTACCCTGGCTGTGTGCTTTGGGTCACTGTCATGCTTGAGACCCATCTGCAAGGAGGGAAGGAGGCTGTTGCCCAGAATGTTATGGTACACGCTCCCATCTATCAGAACAGTCGTGCTTCACAAATGACCTTTCAATGCGTCACGTTGGGGATGGTGGTCTTGAGACTGTACTCATTCTTCTTCTTCTTCTTCCGCCAAACATGGCGAGTGAAGTTTATACCAGAAAGCTCTACTTTGGTCTCATTTGGATCATCCAAATTGTCATTGGTAAACTTCAGACATATCTGGACATGTACCGGCTTGACCAGTGGAACCTTGCACACACTGTAGCATTTTAGTCCATAACGGTGTAGTGTGTTACTATGGTAACCTTTCAGACTGAGGGGTCAGCTCTGCATTGACCAGGTCCTACCATGTAGTTCTGGGCTGATCCCTCATCTTTCCTGTGTCCAAGATGGGAGGTCGTCTTGCATGGACCTCAAGTTCAAGGGACACTGATGACAGTCTTCTTGAGTTTCTTCCATTTTCTAATAATTGTGCCATCAGTTGTTGCCTTCTCATCAATCTGTTGGCTTATTGTCCTGTAGACCATCCCAGCCTTGAGCAGGTCTACAGTTTTTCCTTAGACAACTCGTTGATGTTGCCCTTAAAGTCGAGCAGGGTTCTCCAACCCTTTTCCTTAAGATCTCCTGTCCCACAGGTTTGAGATGTATACCTGCTCTAATCCAACTGAATCAGACAATTGAATTATGTCTTCAGAATTCCATTAACTTTGTCAAAGTCAAACGAGTCATTAATTCAACTGAGGTGTGTTGGAGCAGGGTTCTGTTTAAAATCTGCAGGACAGTAGATTTCAAGGACTAGGGTTGGAGACACCTGGTGTAGAGGTTGGAGTCTGACTGACTGAGAGTGTGGACAGGTGTCTTTTATACAGACTAAATGTTCAAACAGATAAATTACTACAGGTAATGTAGAGGGTAGGATGGTTTCTTAAACTGGCAGGTCTATGTGAAGCAGACATTTTAGGAGATCAAATACATATTTCATTCAATAAAATGCATTACATTTTCTGTGATTTTCTGGAGGTGTACATACAATGAAAACCACAAACCTCTCCATTCTTTGCAAGTAGAGAAGTTTTAAAAACCCAGCGGCCTATCAGGTACTTATGTTCCCCGCTGTGTGTGTGTGTCCAGGTGAAGACCTACGACCTGGACGATGGGGACGTTTACATGTCGACCTATGAAAACAGATTCCGGCTCTTCAGCTCAGTGGAATGTGATGGCCAGCTCTACATGACTCCTCTAAACTTCATTGAGTCCATCACTCTGAATGAACCAAGGAGTGAGTAAACCTGTACCACTCAGTTCATACAGGAGTCAGCTAAAATGCAAATGATGATAATGTAAATCATATATATAATTTAAAAGATATATATATACATCTTTTAAATTATATTTGAAATAAATTTATTTTAACTTATATATATATATATATATATATATATATATAAGTTAAAATTAATTTATTTCAAATATAATTTAAAATAAATTTGACTTTGTAATTTAACTCCTTGAAATTGGGCCTCTGTCTCTTTAAGAAGCTCCTGCTCTTTCTGAAGCTCCGCCTTTAGGAAGTCATCACAACATGGCTCCTCAAATAACCCTTTAACAACATTTTTACCAGCGTTGTGTTGAGAAGCAGCTCCTATAACCAGCTCAGCTGATGCTTAGCTAATTGCTGCTGGCTAGTCTGAAGGAACTGAGTGGGGGAGCTGCGGGGGAGGGCTGATCTGTCCCACCAATGCTTTTGAATGGTTGCCATGGAGATTACAGGATTTCTCAAACATGCACGAAAGAATCAAAGCAACCATCCAGGAATGTTTTGGATGAGAGAACAACATTGTAACATGATGTAAAGCTAAAAATAAAAGTCAATTTTACACAACACTGTCTCTTTAAAATATGTTCTGAAAGTTCAAGAGGCATGGATACTTCAGCAGGGCACTGTAAAGTATCCACTGTCAACTCCCGTTTGCCTAATTATACCTCTATCAAAACAGATCCCAACCCTGCGTAGTTATGCAACACTTTAATAACAGTTTTACTAAACGCTGCTTCCTGGAACATTCTTGCAGCTGAGAGCTTCTGAAGTGTCCTCGGACAATAAGTCAGGGCTTGAAGTGCTTCAGTCATAACACCTGCATAAAGATAGACATCTTTACCAGCAACCCTACTTTTATGGCTCATTTATGTGGCAACAAACTTGCAGGGACCCACAGAGACCGAATTACTCTGCGCGGATGCCGTAAATGTCACGATAAGACAGTGTTGCCCTGTGATGTATGGTGTGTGGCCGGCCATAATGTGCTGGGCGTGGCTTTTCCCTGGCCAACAGCAAACAGCACTATAACACGTAAGGCCTCATTATCGTCACTTTGCTAATTGCTCATTTGTCGTAAAATGAGTTATGGCGCTTTACGGCGGTGTTGTCGCGGGTGTTCAGGGAGGCGGAACAGACGGAAGAAAAGGAAAATCACAAGACAACTTTTGAAAACTTTGTCGCTAAATTCTTCACATTCATAACGTTTTTCAGCTCAGGAAACAAGGATAGAAATCGACTGTCTTTTAAATGTTTCCCTAGAAGGTTGTTGTTAATGTTAAAAGTTACCTCCCAGTCAGATTTTTTTTTTTTTAATAGCGACACACCTCTCTTATCTGCTGCTTTTACAGGCCACTGGAATGTGTTCATCATGATCCGCAGCATATGTCCATGCAAACACCTGTTTTCGCTTTTGCTACACAGATTTCTTTATAACCCTCACTTTTGTCCCCCCTCCTCTGCAACCCAAAACATTAACTTTGACTCTTTCTTTGTTCAGGTAGGAGAGGATGGAAGTCCCTCACTAAAAAGGTGAGTTTTCACTCCATCAAAGCTTCTGAATCTCCTCTTTATCTGTGCAAAGCAGCTGTAATTACTGTAATGCTGACAAACGTCGGGATTACTTAGCGATCCGGGATTTTCTTCTATTTCCCCAGGAGTTAGACAAGGTGCTGTCGGATACTCCGCCTGTTTGGAAAGGATCATCCAATTTGTTCAGAAACCTACGAGAAAGAGGTAGACCCCTCTCGCTTGATTTACTGCAGACACAAATCCCTCCAATGTAAATAATTCCCGTTTGCACTTTTTTGTAATCTCTCTCATTCAGAGGAGCCTCTGCTGTGGTGCATGTCTGGGATCCGCAGCAGAACGCTGTCTTATCTCTCCATCAGTCTGCTTGTAGATATTCCCAGCTAGACCTTGAATGAAAGAAGCAAGGCTTTAATGTGAAGATGCACAAAAACGAAGTGTAGAAAAACTGAAATAAACCAAATCAACTGAAGAGTCCTTAAACATGGTTTATCTTTTTAGGTTAATTAGACTAAGAGCTTTTAATTTGTAATCAAGGACTTTTCTGTTTCCCAGGACTCTAAAGATGAAATAACAGAGGAAGAGTTCTCTCTTCAAAATGGAAAAGACAAGAGAACGCCTCGTCAATTGATCGTGTAGACTGTACTTCACTATTATGATGATGAATTTTGTTCATTTTACCCACCTGCTACGTTACAACAGAACCTGGGAAAGGTATTAAAACTCCTTGACCCGTTTCACATTTTCAGTATGCGCCACCCGGGGTTGCTAACATGTAGCATAGTGAAGTGGAAGAAAAATAACTGAAACATGAGTTTCATCATAAAGATTTGAAAAACATGGTGTTTGCATTTGTTTTGGCCCCTTTTACTTTGATGCCACTAACTATAATAAATATAACTGCCTTCGATGAGGTTCACCTTTCAGGACACGACGACCCTGGACAGCGAGAGCTTCATTCAGATGGCGTAGAGATAGAAGAGCCCAGACAAAATCCAAAACGAAATTCAATTGATAACCTGACGAGTGGCGAGTCTTGAAAGTTAATGTTGGAAAATTTTCGACTTTTGAAACTCACGTTTCTGAGTTTTTCTAGCATTTTTTTGTGACCTTCACACTCAGAAGGTTTCATGGGGTTTTTTCCCCTAGAAAACCTCAAAAGTTTTTGGTGAAAATGAACTCCTCTTTTTTTTTCCTTCTCTCAACATTGACCCTAAAATGTTGCTGTACTAGCGTACTGAATAACTGATCAAATCATCAAACACTTAATATTTAAATATTACATCATCAGACGGATAAAAATATAAAGTTAAGAGACAATTTTGGTATTTCTAGGACCAAAAATGAATAAATACAAGAAGTCAATGGATTTTTTTTTCTTATTTATTGAAAAAAATATAACAAAAACTACATTTTTGAATTTGAATTTTTGGTTAAAACATGTTCAGCGGGTAGAAAATTCTGAAATTTTACTCAAGTAAAAGTCGCAATACTTCATAAAATTACTCAACTAAAAGCAAAAAAGTTCAGTGTCCATTAAAAATACTCATAGAAGTAAATTCTTTCAAAAAAGTTAATGTAAATTGAGTTAATGTAAGTTACCTACTCCGCTCATTGACATTGGCAGCCATGATGTCTCTGGATTTCGATTGTTTTGGGTCAATAATCTGGTTTTATGCTTTAAAAAGCATTTTTGTAACAGAGGAGAGAAGCCAGTTTCCCCTCCATGCAGGTTGTCAGACTATCTTTACACGAACTCAGCAGTAAAATGAGCGAAGCTCCTTTTAAGCACTCTCACCTGGGCTTCACCTCCCCCAGTCATCCTCGGTGTCTCAGGTGAACTGTTCCCTGTTGCTTTAACTAAGTGCCGATGCCGGGATTTGGGACTTTTAATCCTGCTGCTGTTAAACACTACAGCTTTGTCAGGCCAAAAAAAAATAAAAAAATTGGATTGATCTGCGCACAAAGCGCTACTTTAGAGAATGAGGGCGCTGTTTGAACCCTGCTGTGTCGAGACATGTCCCGTCGGCCACCGTGGACATTAACGAAGCCAGGGAACGGCATTGGATTACATCTCCGGGACTGCCACTCCGTATGAAGTGTTTCTGAGGAATTCTGTCTTTGTATTGTCTGAAAACATCTACTTGAGCTGAGAGGCGGAGTGAAGGTGTGTGGTATGGAGACATGGCAGGGATCTTAAAAGATTTCTCCTGAAGTAAAGCTTGTGACAGTTAAAGAGAGATATGTAGTCATTAGAGGAACTATAACGGAGTTAAAAAAACAAACAAACATACAATTTGCCTAATTAAAAGCGTATGACAGCACCACTGTTTTTCCTCAAATGACATATGTTGTTTGTATCGTCGTTCCTTCTCTTGGGTGTTTGTCTTTCCCCGTTCCCGAGCTCTTTTCCCATAACACCCCTGGCAGTCACCCGGAACTATCTGCGCTCGATTCTCTATCATCCCCTGCAAACAAAAGCTTGGGAATGCTTTCAGAGGCAGGAGGGAGAAGCCCTGAGATGTCTTCCCTGACACTTTACTCTTCCAGCCTCCGTGTCGCGCAACAAAGGCCCGAATTGGCCATTCGCAATCAGTGACTGATCACCCGAGAGTGTATCACACCGCGTCGCCCAACAGAACCTGTTTGTGCGAGGGGAACGCCGAGCGTGAGGTAAAAGGCACCTTTTAAGATGTTATCAGGAGATTACTTACGTCTGGAGGCGTGCCCTGGTTTCTGTGGACGGCTTACTCACTTTGAACATCTGTAAACACCTTGAGCTGGCCGATTAATGCCACCCGATGCCGCCCCGGGTGCAAAATAAGGGGGGACATTCTGGTTTTTGTTTCATGCTCAGCCTCATCACTCGCCCCTATCCCTCTCTTTGTTGCAGGTGCCATCAGTTACACAGAGTATCTGTTTCTGCTCTGCATTTTAACAAGTCAGTATTCACCCAAACCGAGTCCAACACAATGATGCTGACAAAGCTCTTGATGCTTTAAGGTGTTTGTTTCTTTTCAATGGCAGAGCCCCACGCAGGATTTCGGATCGCTTTCAACATGTTCGATGCAGATGGCAACGAAATGGTGGACAAACGGGAGTTCTTGGTGGTATGAATCTATGGAGCTACATTGGGGTCATCACGTTTGTTAAAAAGAAAAAAAACTGAAATAAGATACTTGATTGAAAAATTATTTTTGAAAAAGGATGTGAAACTAGAGAAAATGTTCCAAAAAAAACTTTTCAAATTCAATGTTTTTTCCCCCCGTTTCAATATTTTTGTTTCAATTTTTTTTTTAACTTTCAAAATAATTTTTCAGTTTCAAATCTTATTTTAATTTTTGTTGTTTCAGCTTTTTTATTCTTTTTAACAAACTTTATGGCCCCAATGTTGCTCCATATAGACCGCACCTTGACAGCAAACTCTTCTGTACCGACTTCTCCTTGACGTTTGTTTCCTTTCTTAGCTGGAGGAAATTTTCCGTAAGAAAAAGGATAGGAAAGAAGTTGCTGATGACGTTCAAAGACTGGAGGAACAAGTAGGTTTTTGTCCATTTTGGTGCTATTACACATGAAAAAATTATTTCTATAATGATTTTACAGTCAGGACACAAATAATGGGTTGGTCTCTTCCTCTTATTGCCTACTGCTACTGTTAGGGGAATATAAGATATCAAACATGTTTACTGTAAACTTAGTGTTTGTCACTTAAATAACCTTCTGTATTTAAAAATCCAAAAATGTTTTTTTAATTATTTTTTTTATTTTAGTTTGCTACTCCTGTAAAGTTAAAATCAATAGCCATAGTAACACTGGTATGATGTAAGATAATTACAAATTATGCTAATAATAGCAGGTATGCTGCACACATGGAGTAGCTTAGGAATGATAAAACATCTGGTGTTGGTATGGGGGACTAGGGTGAGGCTTAGGGCCCCAAAAAGACTTGGGTCGGCCCTGCTACCTTCCTCTGACTGAGCTGCTGTGGTTCCTATCTGCTTCCACGTTACAATAGTCGACTGTTGAGGTGCAAGAACATTGCAGAAAAATTCACTTACAGCACAGGTAGCATCCTATCACGATCCCACGCCGGAACAGTTCTTTCATCAACTTGCAGCAGTCGTGGAGGGAACGGCGGCTGCACTAGGGTGACTGTGGTCATACAGGGTAAAACATGCCTGAGGCTTTCATCTCCTTAGGCCTTCTTACGCTACATGCAGGTGGATGTAAACAGACGGGCTGAGCAGAGCGATAAGAGATGCTCTTTGAGGTCTTATCGCGCTAAACAAACAACGCCGCAGAGCTCACTCCTCCAGGGCAAATGGATGGCCTAGAATGAATCTTACACCCGTATAAGTATCAAAAAGATCATTAGAAAGGGTACTTTAGATTTGGGAACATGAGAGTGGAAGGGTTTTGGTGGGTTCAGGAAAACTCGGGACTGTTTCTAATCTCTGCTCACGTTTAAAGTCCCGTCAAATTGGTCCGACGGCTTCGAAAACTCATCCTTGTTCGCCTTGTTGCTTCTCTCCTCTGCATTTTAGAGCCTGCAGCTTTACGGTCACTGCAAATCCCAGACGAACAGTGTATGTATTGTTCTTTTCCCGAGAAGGAAAATGAACCGTTATGCTTGCTGCATGGCTTTTTCCTGTTTGGATTCATTCTTCCCAATCTGAGCGAATGATAGAAAACACTTGAGCTGACACCACCCGCACTTCTCCCTTTTAACATAAGGTAACCTCAGCTGCATTGCTGGAATTAAAATACGTCACGCTGCACATCAATATTATCTGACATATTGCCTCTGTGTGTGTGTGTGTGCGTGTGTGTGTGTGTGTGAGGTGGAGCAGGAGATACAATACAGATAATTTATGCTCTCACCTTTCGACAACATTGGGCAACAGATTTCACTTCAAAACGCCCCCCCCACCGCCCCTTGCTGAAGACTGACACCGTTTCTGTCTGGACCCACATGTTCCACCGTTACCGTGGCATTCGGGTTCAGGTTACCTTTTCAGATGGGTTTGACCATGAAGCTGCCAGTAAGTCAGAAGAGGAAGCATCAGCAGCACATGCAGGCTTTGGTTTAATTCTTGCTACTTTATTTTAGGCACTTCTCCAGAGTTCAGTCAGATCTTTTCCAGAACGCGTACTGTGACAGGCCCTCCTCTGGTGCTGCAGCTGGGTTTTTCCCCTCAGCATATTCTAATTACAGCTGTTTCAGGACGGGGTAAGGGAGTGGGAGTGGGGCAACATCGGGGCAACAGAGTGAGTTGTAACGCAATTAGTTGCGGGATTGCGGCGTAAATCTCTGCTAAAAAGCAGTGAGGTGCAGAGGAAGAGCTAGTTTGAATCAGCACCGCGCCTCAGGCTCCGAGGGACTCAAATCCAAGCCGGATCCGTAAATCTAATTAATTACGAGATCAAGCAAGGCGTCAGCCGCAGCTGACTGTTCTGATTTCTTGTTCTGTGTGTGCATGTTGACCAGAAAGGGGGGAAAAAATAAATCCAAAACACATTGTTTTGGTGTGGAAATCACAGTTTTGTGTTTCTCACCACACACTCAGAAAACAGATACCAATTACTCTACAACATAACAATAACAGCCAAATTATTTTCAGCAGTTGTGTTTGACAGCGAGCAAACTGTAATGATGATAATAACCAGGTGATTTCTCATGAAAAGCATGACTTCACTGAGGAAAATATAGTGGCCTGTTGCATCAAGCTGCACATGTGGAGCAGACGAGAGAGCAAAAACAATGCGGCAGTTCTACGTATTACCCCGTTTCACACAGCTACGCTCCACATGGGAAGGATTTGGTAAACTGCATTTACTTCGCAGCTCAGCATCCAATCATGACTCTGACAGGGCTCAGCTGCATGAAGACCTTGCTCAGGTCTGGTGTTGACATGTGCTAGTCATGCTAACGCTGCGGCGCCTGGCCAGAAGGCTGCACGCATCGCTGCAGAACAGGCTCGTGTCAGACCCACGCTGCTCCTGCATGCGCTTCACATGCGTCTGCTCCAAGAGGCAACCCGCACTCCCTCGATAACATATTCAAAGCTTGTTTGTTTGTTTTTTAATTAATTTTCACCGTTGCAAACTTGAATGGTTGACAAAACGTGTATCGTGTAACGTGTATGTATACTAAAGTGGAAGTAAAAATGATGCACTGTTTTCCCAATTTTTACAGATTAAACAATCTGATAAAGTGTGACAAAGCATGTATATTTATCTCCACTTACTCTGGTGCCCTGAAATAAAATAAAGCCGAAGGCAAAGTGAAACATGGTGGCTGTCCAGACAGTCGGTTTAACTTAATTTCTTATTTTTATTTCTTTATTTTATTTTTGTTGGTCTGATTTGTAAAAACCCAGAATAAAACATTGGAGGTTGTCATTGCTAACTGTTAGCAAATTGCTAAATAACACTCTCCTCAGCCCTCCTGCCTCTCACTTTGTTCTCCGTCAGATTTTGCTCTTGCCTCCTCTAAAGTGCTAACATGTACGAGACATGTTTTGTCCTCCTAACCCGCTGTGCTTCAACTGTGGTCACAGGTTCGTAAAAACGACGCCCAGCATGCGGCGACCCCGGGCATGTGGGATGTTCTCAGGCGCGGCACGAGTCAAGTTCTGTTCTCAGATCTCACTGAGGTAGCTGGTGACTCTTTAAGATTCAATGAACACATAGAGAAACTGGACTAATTAATGTTTCTGCTCTGTGAGTAAAAGTTAATACTGAAAGCAGGTTATTGTTTCCCTAGCTGAGTCAGGATCCACACAGGGTGTGGCATGTTTAGCTGCATGGCATGTGTTTGGATCATGAAATGAGGAAAAAATGCCGCAAGTGATTGATTTGTGAATTATTAACTATATTATTCAGCATGAGGAGCTCAATGTGCCTCTAACATCAGGGCGTCCGCATATCCTTAAAAAGTCTTAAATTCATTTATATAAAATTAAGGTCTTGAAAATTAATTTAACAATTGCGAGCTGATCTTAAATATGTTGATCACTGGTCTTAAATTTGTTGTACTATGACTATTCGATCTCATTCTATGTTGTTTATTTTTCTCGCACGACTTGTCCGTCAGGACAAGGATATGGAACTGCAAAATTGCCACAAATCGCTACTTCTGCTACACATCTGGCTAAGAAAAATCACGCAAAAAATTCAGACTTAGGATGCCATAAAATACAGCAAAAATCCCATCAAAATTCCTCTTTTTATACAGTCATAAGACTATATTCTGAAGGCTGAAAATGATGGCGTTTATTTGGGTCATTGAACACTGCTTTGAACGCTGCATTCAGAAGTTAATCTTTCAACGGTGTAAAAAGTGGCGTTTTGACAAGATTTCTGCTGTATTTTGCGGTGTCCCAAGTCATAATCCAGTGTTGGAGTAAAAGTGGAGATTTGTGTCCATTCTGGCCTTCCATACATGCAGACATCTTCACTGTGTTCTGTAACTCGAGGCGTTTGAGGCTACTGCTGACTAACTGCTATTGTACCCTTGCTAGCTAACTAGCTTTTTTACATCTATCAGGGTTAATTGTAGATTTATTGTCAGTTCATCTTTGCCACTGCCTCTCTTCTGTTGCCAAAGCATACAATGCTGCGTACATTCTCTGCAAAGCACTTGTCTGTGCTATATAAAATATGTAATTTTATTTTGTCATTTCTGTTATGATTCAGGCCTTAAATTTCATTCATGATGATCTTAAAAAGCCTTAAATTTGAGTTGGTGAAACCTGCCTAAGTATACTGAACATGCTTGGACTATCTACGAGGTTAAATAATACTTCGTTTTGTGTGTTCTGTATCGAAAGTCCCTTTGTTTCTTTTGGTGTTAACTTTCCTGAAAGCTGTGATGGTCTGCTGTATTTTTAAATCGAAGCTTTTTCAGATATAAAACCATACTTGGTGGTAACCATTTTTACTCCCTCTTGTAGCACGTGGATGAGAAAACGGAGACGACGCTGCTTGTGCACTTCTTTGGAAAAAAAGGCAAAGCCGAGTTAAAATTTGAAGATTTCTACAAGTGAGTTAAAAAACCTTTAATCTTCAACGTTTCTTCGATAGAATAATTATGTACTTATCCACTATAAGGCCATAAATCGGTCTCTGTTAAGTATTTGTGGCGCTGGTTCAGGTTCATGGACAACCTGCAGACAGAGGTGCTCGAGATAGAGTTCCTCTCTTACTCCAAAGGCATGCCCACCATCAGTGAGGAAGACTTTGCTCGCATTCTTCTTCGCTACACAAAAGTGGACGACGTCAGTGGCTACATGGAGAACGTACGCCACAGCATACCGGATGAAAAGGTGGGACTTTTTTTTTTTTTCAAGACTCACTTTGCTGGTCCTCAATCCTCAAATTTAGAAGTGAAAAATTAGATGCAAGGTAATAAACTGTGTACACACTAATGTGTGTATCAACTAATGTGTTTTAAAAATTATTTTAAAAAAATTATATCTGATTTAGTTTTATTGCCAACTGCAGTTCTTTTCACCCGTGAACTTCTCCACATATGGTCACACTGCAATCGTAAACTTTAATGTATTTTAGTGGGATTTTAAGTGATAGACCAATAAAAAAATTAGCATAATTGTGAAGTAGAAGGAAATGGCACTGTTATGTATTCCACCCTCTCCACTTTGATGTCTCTAAATAAAATCAAGTGCAACCGTCTGCCACCATAAGTCAGCAGTAATTAGAGTCTAGCTGGGCGTACTTCAGCTTCAACTATTTTCCATGAACTCTATGAATCTGGCATGTATAGAAAGCGGAAGAAAAAGATGTTGTTTTTGCAGATTACCACAAGCTGCACTGCATAAGGGACGCATGCTGCTGTTGATGCCGCCATCTTTGGTGTTCAACCAAAGATTGATGCCACCAAATCTTTGGTGTTCAACCAAAGTTGAACAGCTGAAGCCTTTCCTCTGCCTACATGTCCCAGAATACTGTGCAGTTCTGGACCAGAGCTCGGTGAAATCATTCAACATTCTATCAGATCTATTGATCACGTATCTGTTGCTGTGCATGTTGTTATTGATTTATTGTCCTTCTCTGGCTAAGTCTAAGTGCTGAAAAACCATAGCAGCTTCCCTAAACATTAGATTATAAATTTTATTCTGAACTCCTGTGAAACTCCGATCTTTACATAAAGAAACACCCAGCTGTTTTTTTTTTCTTTTTTCTTTTTTTTTTTAAATCTAACGATCTCCGACCACTTCGTTCATCAGACACAAGCGATGCATTTCCTTCCGTTCTGCCTTCTTAATTTGAATGTTTTCTAAAGGGGTTAGTGTTGCTGGACGTGGAAACGTTTAACACCGTCTCTTTGGATAACATGAATTGGCTGTTGAGTGAAGCGGCCTCATTTCCCGCCTTAATGCGCCTCTCCTCTCGGCACCGCTGACCTCCGTGAAAAAGCTGCCGGCAGCCCCTCAGCCGCCTCGAGTAGCCTGTTGCTAGATCTCCATTGACAATCGAGTGGAACTCGTCGTCACGCTAAGTGATATTTTATGTTTCCCCGCATTGTTAGAACAGCAAAGCGTCACAGATTAGTCATTACTCTATTTGTTAGGCGCTGCGTGTCATCTGTTGCCCCCCCATCCCTCTGAGCCCCCGGCGGTAAGAAACGGCTAGTAGCCGCAGGATGGTTGAGTGGACATCAATGGGCTCAGCGTTTGAGTCATCAGTCGAGCCTGAGATGTTTGGGGATCCATCACTTTTGTTTTTGTTTACTCAAGTATCAGGTTAATCTGCCTTAGAAAAGTCTGCAAGCCGCCTGACCTCTTCCCAAAAACCTCAAATCCCCCCATCACCCCGCTGCTGACAGCTCGGCGTGTCCATACTGCGCTGGGAAAATCCAGCAATGTATACTTCGTCTGTTTGGGTGTGTTATCTATCTGACGGCCTCAAACTTCCCTCACACACACACACACACTAAAGGGATTCCTTTGGAGAGATGAAAGGAGCCCGATTATGTTTTGTGTGAATTTTGGCACCAACCTCTCGCAGGACTGTTGACACATGGAGCTCGTCCTCTCCATCATCTGCATCCTGGATAAAAAGCACAGGTATGGGGGCGTGCTGTGGTGGCGCAGGGGTTTAGCACGCCCCACGTTTGGAGGCCCTAGTCCTCGACGCGGACGTCGCGGGTTCGACTCCCGGTCCCGGCGACTTTTGCCGTATGTCTTCCCCCTCTCCTTCCTGTCAGCCTACTGTTGCGGAAAAATGCGAGCCACTAGCGCTGCAAAAAAAAAAAAACTCTTCGGAGAAAAAAATGATAAAAAAAAAAAAAAAAGCGCAGGTACGATTTCCGGGTCTTTCTGTTTTTCAGGGGATCAGTTTCGAGGAGTTCAGATCCTTCTTTCAGTTCCTGAACAACCTGGAGGATTTCACCATCGCCATGCAGATGTACAACTTCGCCCACCGCGCTGTCCGTCAAGGTAAACGATCACAGCATCGTCATTTTAATGCCAGTTTTTAAGAAAAATGTGTTTGAAACCTTTAGAAGTTTTATTTTAATTTAAATACAGCTTCTGTAGCAATGATGCGACTGATTGATCAGTCTGCAAAAACAAGTAATTTCAGTCTAGATTCATGTGCAAACTTCTTAGTATGTTTAAAATAAGAAAAAATGACTCAAACGTTTCAGCAAAATATAGGATCTTGTTTTAAATAAATAATTTCTTAATATTTTATGACAATTTACTGGTTTCACTGACAAATTATTTCACTTATAATATGGGAAAATCTCTTGTAAAAAGTGAAATAATCTGCCAGTGTAACTTTCATGAATATTAAACAATTATTTACTTAAAACAAGATCCTATATCTTTCTAAAAAGTAACTTGTAAGTTAGTTTAGTCTTATTTCAAGTTTACAAGATATTTGCACCAGAAACTATGCAAAAATAAGTGTTAATATAAATAAGTTAAAAATTAAATACTTGATTTCGCAGTGCAGATTTATTTTTTCATATTCTCACATTGAGTTTGACAAGTGGGGGCTCGTCCGGTATCATTTGTCACAACCTGGCCCACGAGGACATGAAAAGAAAGGGAGACCCACCGATATTAAAGGGAAAAGTTATAAATATTTATTACATTAACAGAAGTTTTAAACAAGAAAAAGACCAAGCTGATTTAAAGTATGGCAGAAATTCAACCTAAGACAACCCAAATGAGAACTGAGACATTAACCAACACAAGACCTAACTAATTCAAGAAAAGCAAACAAATTAGACATAATTAAAACAACAAACCCAACAAAAATACCAGGACTACTTGCTATGGGGGAAGCAGAAGCAGCTCCTGGTGTGAGGAGCATCCAGGCTGGCCCAGGTGCTCCCAGTCAGGTACTGACTCCAAGCCACGCCCACTTTACCTGGGAAATGAAGAAACAGTTAATCGGGAAGACAGGAGTCGTCACATCAAACAAAAGCACATTTTGAACTTATGGAGTTTTAACTTTACTGCTTCAGTTCTGGTGGCAGTTTGCATCAAATCTTATGTTGTTTTGAAGAATAATCAAATCAATGCCATATTTGTATATAGACTGCCAAATTACAAAAATGTGAGACAATTTTAGAAATTAATTTTCAAGAACTCATTAATGGGTGGTTTCATTGTTACATCCTACCAAAACCGGCCATTCGAGGACATTTATGATCTTGATAAGGCCCAAACAAAAATGAGTTTGACACCCTTGCAATATGGCTGCGAGTAGGACCCAAATCAACCACTTGTGGGAAACAGACAGGCCGGCGAAGAGGCCTCAAATGTGCAGGAAAAAACATCCAGGAATGATTAACATTCTGCAGACTGAAGGCAAAAGTAGCAAAAGTCTCAGAAATCCTGAGAAACTTGATGATGGGTCTCTTTTCTCTTTCTCAGATGAATTCACCCGGGCGGTTTACGTTGCCACTGGGATCAAACTGAGCCACCACTTGGTCAACACCGTCTTCAAGATCTTCGACGAGGACCACGACGGCAAACTGAGCCACAAGGAGTTCATCGGAGTCATGAAGGACCGCCTGCACCGCGGAGACGGGGTGAGACGCCCTCCATGTTCCTCCCAAAGCTGAAACGGGACACTCTCCTCCCTCTCCTCCGTGGGCCGAGTGAGGAGCTGCCGGTGGCGTGTTTGTTACTGGATCACACCGCCACCGGCTAGATGTTGATTTGAGGTTCTACTGCCATCTGTTGGGGCAAAATGTCATAATTTCCTGCTCGCTCACTCTCATCTCACACATCCTCAGGGTGTTAAAGCGGAGGAGAAGTTCATCTCTTTCAAATCCTGCATGAAGAAGGAGCTGTCAAGCAAATAGGTAAGAAAAATGTTCACATTTTTGCTACTTTTATTCAAGCGAAGCCGTGAAAGTAAAACAAATAAGAATGATTTGTTAAAAAAAAAAAAAAAAGGCCGACTCAGTTTTTGTGAAGCTCCAGGTAGTTTGGAGACGAGGCCCACGCTCTCCTGGCCTGAAGCATTAAGTTACACTGTAATATTAACGCCTGAACGGCTGCCACCGGACACCGGCTTAGGTCTGCATACGTGAGCAGCGAGCGGCGCGGTTTAAAGCTGCATGTGTTTCAAAAAGAAGGAACCTCACAGGGGGAAGGCTTAATAATCACCCTCAGTAATGAGGAATGAGGAAGAAGTTGAAAAACCCCCAACAAAAAACAGGCTCAGTGAAATCAAAATCATTTTTAGAGAAGAAATAAATGGAGATAAGATTTGACATTTTCACTTTGATGATTTAATAGAAGAAAATGTTTATTTGTACTTACATTTGAAGACTTGAATGTACAGTGGCTCTTCAAGGTGCACACATTGATGTTTAAATAGCAGGATTTTATTTTTGATAGAAATAAACAAGACCCAGGTAGTTTCAAATGCTTTTCAGCGTGAGCTCTGCCCTGTACAATTCAACTTTTTCTCCAGTGTTCATTAGTTAAATCCTCCCTTGAGCTACAAAGAATCTAATAAACCATAAAAGACAGAAAGAGAGCGAGAGAAAGAAATACGTATTAGAATATTAGCCAGTTTATCACTAAAACTGCTGTCCATCTGTAAAGAAACAAAAGATAAAATTTTTCAGCACAACCATGACGGTTTAGCATTAATGCAAAGCAGAAGAACGATGTCACTGTGGACAACTCAGTCTGTTAGATTTAGAAACCTTTTATCAGGTATACTGGACAAATATTGTCCAGTCGAAGTTCATGCTTGAAGGGATGCTTCAGAAATTCAAACTATTTGCATCATTTTACTTTGACGATGAGGACGTCTGACTTCTTGAAGATGTAATAATTGTGTTTGTGTCGTCGCCAGGTGAAGACCCAGTCGCCGCTGCATGTCTTACAGTACGGATGAGTTGTGCCTTCCCTTTCCTGTGTGTGTGCTTGTGTGTTCATGGAGGAGTTCATGCATGCTGCAGCATCTCAGAGCAAAGACGCAGAGCTCTGGGAAGCTTCACTGACTCTTCACAGAAACTAAATTAAGAAACATTGAGACACCCAACAACTTTACTGCGTGTTAGTTTGTGTTTATAGGAATTATTTATTACCATACATATTTATTTATTTATCTAACTACACATAATTTGAAAAAGAAAACCAACAATTTAGCTTATTGGTACAATTTTTATAAAAATGTCCGTTTCCTGCTCCATCAGCTTGCTTTGCTCCAATTGAATCTCAACCCTGGTCCTGTTTGAGACACAGAATGCTCATATTCTTTGTTCCTCGGTTATCTGCAGCCCCCTCCTACCCTCCTGCCGCCACGGCAAAATTACCTTTGTCCACCCCCCACCCTGAGTCCTTGTATTTCCTCCGGAGCGCCGCAGCTGGAATCCTCCAGACGAAGCAGACCCGAACACACTCGCTCGATCCGAGGCTCGCTTCACTGTTTAACCGCGGGCAGCCAGCACCGTTAATCATTTCTCAGCTGATACAGAGAAATGGCATGGATGAGCAGAAAATAAAAAAAGAAGAATGTGTTTCACGTTTAAATTATTGTTGGTTTTCAAAGGAACACATCTAAATGAGATTCTGGATGAGGAGTGATCCCTCTGTTCGCGTCTGAGGATCTTTGTTGGACGAGAAAACACTACAGTGTCACTCAGAGTAAATGGACTGTATCCGAGACGACTGGTTGCTCTACCTCGTTTCCTGTAAAGCCTGGCTTTGACTGTTACGCTTTTCCACTGATACGTTTCAATAAATCTGACGTACTGTACTCCTGGGTTTTCTGCTCTCCTTTGTTAGTTTCACACAGGTCTGCTGATAAACTGGCACGTTTTTACCTCTCTCTCTCTCTCTCTCTCTCTCTCTCTCTCTGTGTGTGTTTGTTTCCAAATGATCAGTTTCAGCTTCAGCCTGAAGGAAAATCATTAACGTTATTAATCACATGGAAACTCTGGTTTTTGTGTGGTCGCTCGAGACTTACCAGAAACTTGTTTTTATCTTTAAATGATTAATCCAGCAGGGATAATCATTTCCCCACAACCTGGTTCCCCACCCAACGTACAAACACCAGCAGAAGAAGAGATTTTACACGCCACAGTGATTGTAGGTAGCCCTTTATCACAAGTGGGAGCGTTTTATAGTAAATAGAATTTTTATGTTTGCTCTGTACAAGCACCCTTAAAAAGTTTTAAATCCATTTATCTGAAATTATGGCATTAAAAAGTCTTAAATGAATTTTAAAAAAAAGTTCACTGCAAAAACATAAATTCTTACCAAGTAATTTTGTTCTAGTTTCTACAACATTTAACGTAAAACTAACTTTATAATTAATTTTTCAGCAAAATATAGGAGCTTGTTTTAAGTCATCCATCCATCCATTTTCTGTTCACCCTTGTCCCTAGTGGGGTCGGGAGGTGCTGGTGTCTCTCCAGCTACGTTCCAGGAGAGAGGCGGGGTCACCCTGGACACGTCGCCACCCTGTCGCAGGGCAACACAGAGACAAACAGGACAACCAACCATGTACACTCTCTCACACCTACGGACAATTTGGAGATACCAATTTACCCAACAGTCATGTTTTTGGACTGTGGGAGGAAGCCGGAGAACCCGGAGAGAACCCACGCATGCACAGGGAGAACATGCAAACGCCGTGCAGAAAGACCCCGGGCCGGGAATCGAACCCAGGACCTTCTTAATGCAAGGCAACAGTGCTACCAACTACGCAGCCCACTTGTTTTAAGTCAATAATTCCTTAAAATTTCAGGAAAAAAAAAACTTAATCCACTGGCAAATCATTTCACTTACAACATGGGAAAAATGTCTTCTTGTAAGTGAAATAGTTATATTCCAATGGAATATGTATTTTTTTTCTGATATTTTAAGGAGTTATTCACTTAGTACAAGCTCCTATATTTTGGTGACAAGTTATTTGCAAGTTTTTATATTATTTCTGCTATACTAAAAAATATGCACTAGAAACTAAACCAAAATTATTTGTGTTTTTGCAGTGTTGACCTTAGATACGTTAATCACAGGTGCTCAATTTTGTCTTAACGTGACTATTTAATTTTGTTAATGTATTTTTGTTTCTCATTGGACCTTTCTGCCAGACACTCGGATATCTTCATTGCGACCCACACACTGCGACTCAATGCTAATATAACCTAGCCGGCTAGCAAACAGCCAGCCGGCTAGCAAACAGCCAGCCAGCCGGCTAGCAAACAGCCAGAAGTTCATACATTTCCTTGAAGATAAACGTATTAACTTCCACTCATAAAGGTCTTAAATTTGAGTTAATAAAACCTACAAAAGCCCTGCTGAGACAGACAACCACACACACTTAACTTACTGCCAAACCAAAGCTAAAAATAACATTTGAGTCAACGAGCTGTAGGAGAAACGCCACACTTTCGGCTGACCTGAAATTGTCAAAAGTGATGGTTTCAGCCCAGACTGTTTGCTGCGCAGCAGATAAAGTAGGTCTCTGGGACTGAGGGGCTCAGAAAGACTTGTTTGCTTCAAAAAAACAAACAACAAAAAAACAGTGAATGAATAGGTTGGTGCTTGCAGAATAAAGTCCCGTTGGCCGAGTTAAAACCCACTGCAGAGATTTGAGAAAACCATGTAATGATTTACAGGGGTTTACAAGCAGTCAAAATTGGCATGTAGTCATATTTTTTGCATTTTTTTTCACTATGAAAGCCATTTTAAACATCACTATGGATCTATATGAATATCCTCAAAGGGGGTAAAACCTCCAAAATGTTTCTGATTCGATGGTTATGCAGGTTTTTATAAGTGTACTATGTGTTTCCTCTCTATGTATTTGGGGATTCTCCAGGAACTGCTGGTTTAAATATTAATTGTCGGCTCTAAATTAAACCTTGGAGGGCTTGTAATCATTATTCTGGTTTGTCACTCTGATGGACTGGTGACATTGTGAAGTAGAATATGTCATATAACAGCAGACATAATGTTCTGTGACAGTGGATCTGAAGCTTTTTACTATTAGCACACCACCATACTGACAGACATTTTTATTTTAAAACAGCAGTAGGACTTTCACTTTGTGTTTTATGTTACAAATAATTTGAGCTTCAAACAAAATCTCCAACTTTGTAAATAATTAAATCCATAAACTTTTCAAACACACCAATAGGATGTCTTTTTTTCAGGTATTTCAGCTGCGTAACTGGCAACAAACTCAAATATTGACTCATTTTTAAAAAATAATACTATTTTCTCCTTTAGAAACATGCATTAGAGCCACAATAAAATAATTTTCTGAGACTCATTTCAGATAAATGAGTCCTGGGTGTTTTGCTTCTCTCATAAATGTGTCAATGTGTTATTTATTCGCATTCATGCTTTTGTTTTTGTTTTTAAAATACAAGGATTCGACCATAATTGTACAGTTTTAGCCTATCTGAAGACACTGTGAAACATTTAATGTGACTTACTGTTCATTTACTCAGAACTTAAATAGCCATGTGAGTGGGTCTAGTGCCGCCCGCTGATGAGATGTCGCCCTGGGTAGTTGCCAAGGCCACTGATCGAAACCACACATAATAAGCAACATTTTCTTCATTTAAAGGATAAAAACAGAAACAAACACTGGTGGAGCAAAATATGTTTCAATAAGTGTTTTTTTCAAGTGTTTTTAATTTGAATCATTTCTCAACGCTGTGTCCCATTACACTTTCTGCTAGAGCAAACTACAAACTTACAGTGCATAGCCGGTGGATGCGAACTGATTCTACGTGGTAAACTGTAGTTAATTACATACTAGTGGATTATAGGACGTTTGATCGACGGACGGAGTGGGACTCGAATCAGTAACCTGCCGAGTTCGAGACGAACGTTCTGGGTCGAAAGAGCAAAGGCCAGAGTCCGGCTACATATCTTGACCGCATCATATTCAGCAAACACGGACATTGTATTTAAAACAGATGTTTGATAACGCAGAAAGGAGACGCTTCTGATCAATATTAAACGGTGAAAACGCGGGGCATGATGGGAAGTGGCTGCCTTCTGGACAAACTGGTCCAATACACGTGAGAATGTGTGTGTGTGTGTGAGCGTGTGTGTGTGTGCGTATATATCCAGTCTGAACTCACTGAACCTATCTCCTGCGCGCGCAGAAAAAATGTGCCAGGCTTGCAGCATCCCGTGGACGTCATGGCAACGTGTCGCGCGGCTCGGGCTCTCAGTCAGACTTGCGTCTGTCTGATGCGCGTGCGCGTGTGTTTATGCGTGAGAACGCGCGCGGGAAGCCGCCTGATGTCGTCTTATCCGTAGTAGGAGAGAGTGAGTGAGAGAGAGAGAGAGAGAGAGAGAGAGAGAGAGAGAGAGAGAGAGAGAGAGAGGAGGGGGGGCGGTGCGGTGCGG
>CAEFZX010010685.1:0-31854 GCA_903066825.1 Alfaro cultratus
TTTTTTATATATATTTTTTTTTTTTTTTTTTTTTTTTTAAATAAGATAAATGTAAAATAAGACCACTCAAGACAAAGGAAAGCTCTGACTCCAGCGTTGTTACTCTGCTCCCCGAAATAAAAGGATGTTTTTCTCCTAACAACTGTATCACTGGAATGTGCCATGTTACATTAGCAAACCATGCAGTGACTGTCTCACTTTTTTTCTATTTATTGAGTATGTGCTTCAGTACTTATAGTTCCCACAACAACCTCTGTATCCCTAAAATCCATATTTTAAACTTCTGGTGGCAGGAATGAAAGTTAAAATATTCACATCTACATCTAAAATATCGACATCTACAGTCAACTGTTCTTTCCTACATTTGGAAAGAAAGATCTTGAATTGTACTTATGGTGGGAGTTATTGGACTTTATTCTGTATCTCTGAAATAAAACTATTGAAATTCCGATGGGCCATTGAACCATCCAGGGTGTATACCACCTTCAGCAACCTTTGCTTAAAAAGACTAGAACAAAGGTGTCATCTAAAATGTATCATCAAGCAACATCATTCCAAAGTTGTCACTGTGATAAGAAAAAATGTTTGGCAAATGTTTTAAAGATTTTGTTGTAAAACTTAGTAACTTATAATCTTTTTATCTGAACCACTGGAGTGTTTTCTCTCCTCCTCACTTTCTTTTTATCCCACTTTCCCCCCTACCTATGGTAGTAGGATGGAAATGTTTAGTCTGTGCCAACAAACATTATGTACACACAATGGTCTCTCATTGGAGACATCTCCATAAAACCACTAGAGACAAGTAAGAAAAAGTGAGCTAAAACTTGACCATGAACTCTTAAACAAATAACCCTAAAAGAACCCCACTTCCCCCTCTTTTCTCTTTAAATACAACACACACAACTACAACCCTGGTGATGTTTTCATTCACAATACAAAAATGAAGTCGTATGAAACGTTAGTTCCTTTTCACATATGTGCTGGATGAAAAGCAATAAAAACAAGGGATGTCTGTGCGACTTCTTTGTGGTTTCGTTTCCATATGAATGGAGGTTTGAGTTTAAAAAACAAAAATAGCACAGTGAAGCAAGCTGTAAAACTCATTACATCACTAAATAGTGTGTCTTTAAGTGGATACACTGCAGCCCACGATGGGTTTAATGTCTTTTCTCTAGTCAGATCCAGTTTAGATTTGACAAATTGGCATTATTTTAGTTCAACTCATGGCAGAGATTTAATGAGTGCAAATGATGCAAGGAGCAGCTACTTGTGCTCTGTTATTTTGGGAGGGAAAATGACGGCTGAGACAGTTTGCTTTTTCTAATCTGAAATAAATCTGAGATCTTAATTCTTTTAGAATATATTATCGCTGTCTAAATGTTCTAGATTTTTTTAAATGCTCACTTTAATGGATCTGACCAGGCTTCAGGTACCAGCACCCTCAGGCTATTCTGGGAACAAGATAAATAGCACGATTACGTAGATGAGTTGATGTGCACAGAAACACAGTTGCCATGACAATGAGGCCGAGCAGGCTGCAGCTCGAGTGTCTATATAAAAACACACAGAGTACAGCAGAGGCAGCAGCAATGGAGCAGTACGCTTTGGAAACCAGATTACATAAGAGATTTACTGACTCAAAGTTAGAATGAAGTTTTTCATCAGGCATTTTAAAGATAACACCTAAAACAAGATGAATTTCTTTTAAAATAAGTTTTGAGAGGTCAGATAATTCCATAAAAGATACCCAACCACATTCAGTTTAACATGTTTAAAGATTAACACCAATATCACTCATAAATGAGTGAAAATTATTAAATAAATCAATCCCAACACAGTACTAACTTAAACATTTCTAGGTACTCGCCCAAGCATCAACTCTGTTCTGTGTCGCAATTAGTAACATTCAGAGGCAAATATTACAAATAATGGTCAATTAAAAATGCTTTCTAACTCAGCCTTCCTTACCAACTAATGGGGCAAGAAAGATTAGTTTGTCCACTTGATGCTAAGTGGACCTACAATCACTACACAAATAGATTGATATGAATAAAGGAAGAAACTGGTGAATGCGGCTCATTTAAGCATGACACTTTGCTCAACTGCATATAAATGTTAAGTACTTTTATTATTCTTTGATTTTCTTTTAGCCTAAAATCACTGGCATTTCTATAACTGAGTGACTCATGTTAAGTTGTATTCAGTTTTTTAGCTCAGTGTAGCCATATCCATTTCCATACCCAACATTAAGAAATGTGTAAAAAACTAAAAAGTGAAACAACAGACAGCTGAGAATGCAGTCAAAATTTGCCAGAGTCATGGTGTTAAATCAGGAAAGCTAAACCCAGGGGAAAATGAAGACATTATCAACCTAATTAGTGATAGCAAAGTTTTCTGCTTTTAATTCAAATTCAAAGAAAATTTGAAGAGACCTGAGAAACACTCCTAAACACGCCTATTTTGTTTGAATCACTTTTTTTTTAAACTTTTAGTTCATCCAGGCTTCCTGCACGGACAATTTTTGCTGCAAAAGTGTTCACTCTGTCCCTTTTCAGAAGTCCACTCAACATATTTGGTATTTTTAAGTAAAAAATCCCTGCAGTATAGCCTTGGCACAATAACAAACATAGGGGATTCAGAACTTCCAGAAATTACTGGTTTCTGGGATTATTTTCTGTAGTTGTTTGTTTTTATAGTTGCTATCATGTTCAATTTCTAAAAGCAGTAGAAAGCTCAAATGGAGTGATGTCATTTAGTTAATTTAGAAAAACTGAAAATAAACATAGTAAACATGAGTCCCTGTTTTGTGTTGGGACAAGATATTTTTTAGTTATTAGCCTAATTATTGTTCCACTATTTTGTTGATTTAATTGGATGGAGAATAAGAAAATCCTAGAAAGCTATGGCAGTGTCTTATTTTGTGTCGTAGTATTTAAGCTACAATACTCCGTGCATGTAAACATGTAAACAGAAGATATTGGAATTTAACTTTGAATTACATTGACTCCACAAAACATTAAATAAAGTGAAATAATTAAATATATATATATACACACACATGTCCTGATCTCTGGTTATCTTGACAGTTGTTAAAATATGTGCACCTTGTTGAACCTAAGTGTATAATTTCCCCACATGTGAAGGAGCATGCTTTAAAACATTACTGTAATATTTTAAATTGGACAGGCGCAGGGTTTATATGGTACGGACTGACATTAGAAAAGTCAAAAGTCATTTGTGTCTGACTGTGGCTCCTTCCTCTTAGATTTTTTTTCTGGCATCTTATTTATATTTTATGCTTCTGTTTGTCTTTGTTCATGTGTCAGACTGCAAAAAGAAATGGAAGTGAACCCCACTGACTGCACAATGAGGTCTGACATGGATCCAAAACTAAACTTTGCCAAATCTGAGCAAAGAAAATGAAAAAAAAATAAAAGCCCACTATAATATAGTTATCTGGATCAGCTGACTATTTATGTTGATTTGTTTGAGTGAATTTTTATGTGATCACAATTCTTTGATTTTTTGTCCTTGTTATGCAATGGAAAAAGTTGATTTTACATTTGTAAACTAGAAGTATTCAATCATTGACTTTGTTGATGTGCAGAATATATATTCAGAATGTAAAAATACAAGCTTATCCAACAATTAAAGACATTTATGTATTTAACTTTGATCCTGTCATGTAAATATCTTGTTTATTCTTACTTCTTAATTTTCAGGCTCAGTTTAAGAAGACTCCTGTGATTTTTTTTTGTCTAGAGAATTGATCATTGAAACAGGCTTTCTCAAGCTTAAGATCACAACTTTGCCAACTCAAGATGTTTTCCTTCTCTTAATGCAAATTACTTTGAACACTTTCATTGAGATTCCTGATCAATATTTGGCCTTTCCACAAATGTTTAGTGAAACAGATCCATTATTGATCAGGGCATTCAATGGTCGCTCACACACACACATACACATACACACACTCCATCACACACACACACACACACACACACACACACACACACACACACACACACACACACACACACACACACACACACACTCCATCACACACACGCCCTCTGTTGTACTTTGTCAATGTTAACATAGGCACAGTACAGCTTTTACAAAGCTAATGAAGACCAAAGGTTGGGCTTCCCGGAAAATTAAACTATTATACAAGTCTAAAAGTAATTTTAATACAAAAATGTGACATTATGGTCATGTTGTGGTCTACACAATCATCAGAAAGACTATTGTCTTGACAGTTTTTCTGCAGACAACCTCCACAAAGTAAGTCACAAAAGATCAGTCCTAGAGAAGCAGATGTTCACAGATTGCTCTATACAAGCTTAAATAATGAACATTTGAATAAAAAGAAAAAGTTTGGTGAAAAAAAAAAAAAGAAAATATCGTGCAGACTTAAGTTTGTAGACAACCGCCTTCAGATTTTTGAGAAAATTCACAAAGCTTGGGAAGAGCTACCGCATTCACTGCATGGGCTATTTTATTGAGCTAGAACTGGCATGCAGAAGGACTGTCCACACAGACAAAACCACCAATACCTGGTTTAATCACCATGGTAACACCAGGTTTGATTGAACAGTAAGATGGCCCAAGCTAAATTTAATTTAAAAAAAAGCAATTGAACAGATATACTGTATGGTATATAAATATGTTTTGATAGTATAAAACTGTTTTCTGACAAACTGAATTTAGGAATTACATGTGCTTAAAAAAAAGGATGGGGGAAAAAAAGACCTCAACATAAATAGAAATTTCAAATATTACCACCTTCCTAAAATAATGGCCCAAGTTATGTTTTCCCAGAAGTTATTTTCTTTGCTTAAAACATATTTCGAAGAGGAGGAGGTGTTGATTTTTTGAGCGAAATTATTGGTGTGTCAGAAGGTCATATGAAGATGGGTGTGAAGATGCCCTGGAGGTGTGTTGAAGCCAGAGCATGGATGTCAAGAATCAGATGTGAAATGGTTACAGAACCTTACTGTAAAACTACATGTTTGTTTGCTATGATTAGACTATGATTATTCCCAACAACGATCCCAGAGAAAGCATCATGTGTCAGTAGGGCAAATAAATTTAAAGTATTAAACTGCTCTTGCGGTTTTATACACTGGTGTAAATTTGATTGAAACTGGTTTATACAACCAAAGCGAACTCATTAACAAAATCTTAAAACTATTGGTTTTGTTTTAAAATAGTTATAGACAAATAACTGAAATATTCGAGAGCCTGAACAATGCTGTGTTCTGCAAAGTGGGAGACGTTCTTGTTTAAATGCCATGGGGAGTTTTCTGTAGCAGAGCACATCTCTGTTAAATGAACCAGGAAAAGTGTTTGCAGCTGCTGAACACGCCTGACTCAGCAAACATTTTCTTTTTACAATCAGAATTCCCGCGGAGCCTTCACACACAGGCAGGCTAGATTGACCATTTATGTGAATTTCAGTGTTTTCACCTGTGTTATATTCAGAGCCTCGGTAGAGTGGCTCTGCACTCATTTTCTGTGTGTGGAGTAAGCAACCATAAATTCAGTCCAGTTTTAAAGGAAGTTAGGTAATATTTATTTACAAGAATAAACCAATAAACCTGATGTTAATGACAGTCATCTTGTTCTGACAGAAGAACATTTTATACTTAATATCTTTCAAATGTATTCATAATGCTTGAACTTTTCCTAATTTATGTGGTTGAACATAAATGAACATTATTGTGAAACGGAGGGAAAAGTTTGCACTTGTATTTAGGTTACAAGTCTCCCACTAGATGTGACACATTCCACACAGCAGAGTTGAAAAAAAGGGGGTTTCTAAGTCCCTAATGTGAAAAGTGCAGAGATTTGTTCAGGTATATTAGTTCTACACCTGGATTAAAGATTTAGTGGTTCAGACATCTGGCCTGGACTGGTGGCCAGAGAGAGGATGAACTTTCAACACTAAACCAGGCATTGTGTCCAAAGCCTGGTCAAAACATGACTAACTTGCACAATACAATATTCTCAGTAAAAGTCATTTGAACTTTCAAATGCTTTTTAATGAGTTTTTTATGTCAGTCTGCATTTAGATGCCCAAAATTCATTAGTGTGTGCAGGCAGTAAATAAAATGAGAGGAATACAAAAGTGTTTCATGAAATAATGGAACTTTTTCTGCTGTCCATTTGCATGCTGACATGTGGTGAAGGATTTTGGATTCAAGATGCTAACAGTACCACATCAACACCAATTATTAGGTTAGACAGAAAATATTTTATGGAGAATTGGGTTAGCAAGGTAACAAATGTTCCTATTTAAATAAGCCCTTCACTTACTCTGAACATGAAGCTCTCACATTTAGACGGCTAGTCTCTGTTTGTGTCCAGTGAAAACAGCCACTGATGGCTGTTTTGTCAGCCATCCAGTCACGTCATGGTTACTGACTATAATAAACCACAGACTCCAGCCACACTGCACCACTAATGTCTTTTAGTACTGCTCCATATCATGACAGCAACTGCTCAAAATACTTTGGGTCTTCTAAAATTGCACAGAAAACCACCACAGGCTGCAATGCCAATGCACATAAGCTGTCTTTTACCTTAATGCCTTTTGTGTTGCTTTATTTTTCCTGTTAATGCTTTGGTGGTCCATCCCCGGGTGCAGAAGAGTCAGGAAAAAATTAAAAACTAGAGAGTCATTTCCTTCTGTTTTGAGTGGTTGAATAGTTCAGGTGAAGATTTTTAATGTTATTGAAGCAGATAAATAAAATTTGGATTTTTCTTTTAAATAAGCTCACTTTTTCATTTGCATTTCATTTCCTTGATGATGATAATTTTCCAGTATTTCACAGATTCTTTAGGATATTTCTAAATATATTTTTTGTTTCATTCTATATCTAATTGTACGTTTTGTTCACTAACAAATGTACAGTGACCATAAACACAGCTAGAGCTCAATCAGTATAGCTAATGTTGATATTTAGAAATCACCCAGACTATTTTGTATGCTGTCTGGTATTAGAACAACTGTGAAATTTTATCCCTAACCACTTATGTATTTCTTGGTCTTCATGACATTTGTTCACTAATGATCTCTAACACACATTCACTAGACAGCTGGATTTATACAGCGATCAAATGACACACATGGACTATTTCCTAATTAGGTAACAACTAGAGGATGATTTTGGAACTTGATCTAATTTACGGGTATCAAAAGAATTGCAAGATGCATTTTTCAGATATTTTCTCTGTAAAAAGTAAAAAAAAATTTACTTTTTGCTGGTCTGTCAGGGCTGCATAGTGGTGCAGTTGGTAGCACTGTTGTCTTGCAGCAAGAAGGTCCTGGGTTCATTTCCTGGCCTGGGGTCTTTATGCATGGAGTTTGCATGTTCTCCTTGTGCATGAGTGGGTTCTCTCCGGGTACTCCAGATGTCTTACACAGTCCGAAAACATGACTGTCAGGTTAACTGGTCTTTCTAAATTCTCCCTAGGTGTGAGTGTGTGCATGGTTGTTTGTCCTGTCTGTTTGTGACTAATGTGGAAAAAATACAAATATCTTGGTTTTGCTAACATTTGCAGGGTAAAGTATCTGGTTGTTTTCTTCTTGATGGGAAATTAATTATTTTAGATGGGAAATTAATTATTTTAGCCTTTTTGTATTTCCAAGGCTCCTTATAGATTCCCTGATATATTGTCTTTCTCCTCACATCAACAACAACATGAATCCTCCAACAGTATCAGAACTTTCCCAGAGGATGGAGCATCCCATGTCGTTGCTGACTGAGTGTTTTTGCTGCAGAGGTCTTCAGACTGTGGGACGCACAGAGAAACAAACAAAAAGGGCAGAACTGGGCCGCAGCGTTCCCACCAAGTGACATGATCCAGTGTGGGTCAAGGTCAGTAGAGGTCAGCATTTTGGGAAATGTTGATTTAGCTCCTATACAGCGACACAGTGGTGGGGTCTAAATGAAGCCATCTGTTTTGTGCTATTGTGGCTGTTTGTGTTCAGAATTGCAGGGTTGTTGCAATGACGTCGACCCTACAGGTTGTTGTCATTGCAGTGCTTAATTCTTTGATACATTTATGAATGGAAAACAGCAAAACATAATGGCGCTGGAAAGTTAGGCAAACGGACAAATCTGTGCAGAAGGGGAATCAGTGAGCAATGAGAGCAGTGGGTGACACTACCTCCTTTGATATTTTACTGGTTTCCTCCATAAGGTCAGTGTTACATTTCAATGAAATAATCTCGTTTCCCACTCAAAATGGGGGTAACAAACCATAAATACAAAGCAGAAAAGATTTTGGGTATTTTCACAAAACTAAATTACAATGAATAAATCTGATTACAGTTTTATGACAAACTCATCTAAAAATATAAGATACCACAGCAGCTTGCAGGATTAGATTTTGTCTTGTTTCTAGACATTTAAGTTTACATTCTTTGGAAACTTTGTTTAGAGGAATTTAACTGGTTTTAGTGAAAACAATATGGGACTCTGGGGATCACTGCTAATGCTTCACCCACAACCCTCTGGTCTCTAATACTGCCTACACAGCGTATGGGAATGTATTTTCTTTCCATTTGCACATATGTGGATCCATAGTTCTCATGGTGATAGATCCATACCAGCACTCTCCTCTGTCCCAAGGTACATTAGCAGTAGGCTTGCCTACATGTTAGATGAAGAGTAAATCAAATGATTATCTTCAGCCTCTTGGCATTAAAGCTACTTTGGTTGTCAGGATCAATGGAATACATCCTGAAGCAGCAGCCAGAAAATGCTGCAGAGTACGCAGAGGGCTGGGCTGTTGCTTTGCCACATTTTAGCAATGGACCCCACACCAATTAGGCTTTACCGCGTGTCAGAGTAAACAGGGTGGGCATTCAGCTGACCGCCTTTCACTGTGTTAGCCGGAGACAAGTGCGCTTTGTGACCGATCTGGAGGCATTTCGTACATTTGACCCACTTACAACTAACTGGGCTGCCCTGGGTGGTTTTAAAAGACTCACATTCTCTCTAAGAACAAATGGACAAATCAGGTTTTCCATAAGGGATGAGGGATATTTTCACTCTTGCAGAAAAGCAGAACAACCCATCAAGGTCAAAGATGAGCTCTAATAAGAAACATTCACTGTCTGTTACAACATTAACCTATATGATTTCAGGAATGTCATTTATGCATTGCAATGTTTTTTCTTGATATTTGGCAATGCAATCTCTAAGATGCTTAGAAAGTATAACAATGCACCTATCCGCATGTTCTAGTTTGAAAACCTTATAATGACCATAGATCAGGTCAGTATAGAGGTAAATGCATTCAGGATATTGGCTTGATGAATAATGCAGTTTTATGTTGGAAGGTTCCTATAGGAAAAAAAATAGATGAAAAGGGAGCAATTCAGGAGACACAGATATATTTACAATCCTCTCAGAGTTGTGGAGTGAGATGACAACATGGAGTTCTATTAAAACAAAATTAAAAAGAAACTCAGTCGGCCCCAGTAGAGAAACAGCCCCAGGAAAAGGTCTCACAGGTCAGTAGAACCTCTGTTGATGTGATTTCTATCCAGTAAAAGACCTTGAACCCGGTTGCTCTGTTTACTCAGCTCTGCTCCACCTGCAGCAATTGATACTTTTCTTTTTTTTTTTTTTTTTTTTACTGTGGATTCAGATTTTTCTCTCTTCTTACATTAAACTCTCTCTTAAATGATAAATGCTCCTTCAACTAAGCTGACCAAGAATTACAAATTACAGGAACATCACATTCCTGTAAAATCTAAATCTAATGAAGTACAACCAAACAAACCCCCCAACCCCCTCCTCTCCTTTTGACTGAAAGCGTAAATCCAGATGTGGCTCTGAATTGAGCACAGGGAGAATGTTCTCATTTCCCTTTGCTTGAGGTTTGGAGTGAATAAGCACACAACCTGACCTTGACCCCAGTTGTTAAGGCCTTCAAAGCCAACATGGATCAGCATCTGTAGCTGCAATCCCTCATGGCCGCTGCACCCGTTAATGCCAGGAGATCAGTGAGGGATCAGCAGCATCAAGCTTCTTGTTTTGTTTTTTTTGCCTGATTCACATTAACCGGCTTGATGAAAGAGGCTCCATGGAAAGAGAGTCGGAATATACATCTGAATTGTTTTAAACTGTGAATTTGTGAGTTTTACTTCATCCAGCCAAGTGGATTTGTTTACAAAAAAAAAACATTTAACCATTAAATTCTTCTGCCAGAATACTTTAAATTACATTTGCATAATAACATGTATGTTTTATTTTTTTATTTGTGAAATATTTGCTTAACCAGGCAGGAGAAATTAATTTACAACATGGTAATAGGCATGGCCTCTTGAAAGAAGGCTTGAATAAGGAAACAAAAACATCATAAACAGAAAAGTAGGGTATTGAACAAAACCAAAATGTTACCAGGAAAATCAAAGACATGACTTACACATGCTACTGCAATTACTGAAGTGGCTGCAGCTTTTATCCTCCATCAAATCTGATGGAACTTGAATTATTCTGCAAAATGTCACTTTCTGGATAGATCTCAGAGTGAACAGAAATCCCAAAGGAGGATAGACGTCCACAAAATGTTTCTTTGCCAGGTTAGTCATGAGATATCGTCCCTGGCCTCTTCAGGGAATATGGCCTGAACTTATTTTTCGTTCATTAAATCTTGAACTAAAAACAGAAATCCTAAAATGTTCTCATCATGGCATTTCAGCACATTAGTAAAAACATAACCTCCCCCTCTATCTAATGCATCTGATCCTGCAGCTTTCTGTCAGGCATCCAGCCTCTGTGATTTGTAGCTTCTCTTTGCCAAAGGCAGCAACACTTCTCACCACCATGTCCTTCTATGGCAAGTACAAGACAGAGCCTGGAAGCACCGTTCTCCCCTGACATCATTCAAATGACGCTTACAAACTCGGCTGGTGAAGCTTTTCTTCCCCCTTGTGGCTGAAGACTGCAAACAAAGTCACGTTATCTGTTGTGGCTAATAGATTTTACATTTGGAAATCTTTGCTCCTGTTGCTCTTTTACCATTTTTGTAAATAAAAAATGACCAAATTTAAATTCATTGTTTCACTTCTTTTTGTGATTTCTTTATTCTAACTGCTGAGGAAAGTCTGAGAACGGCGTATAAATTACAGACATTGAATTTAATATTACTGCTTAATATTGCTTTAAGTAAATCTGCCATTCTTAGTGTCCTTTTGTGGGTGTGTATTGGTTATAAAATTTATATTCACCTAGGTCTCCTAAACGTAGGAGACTTAGGTTACAAATGGTAAATATTATGTTTTAATGATGTAATTTGATGATTTTCATTGATAAAACATAAAGATTATTTCCTGTTTCATAATTGGTGACTTTATGACTTTTTGTGTAAGCACTGAACTACCTTGTTGATGAAATGTGGTATACAAATAAAATTTTACTTTTTAAAAATTATTTCCTAGATAGTTTGAATAGTTTCTCTTTTTGATGACACTTAAAATTCCCACTGCATCACCCTTATGTGAAACTAAATGGGGATCAGAAACTAGAACTGAAATGAGATGTAAAATTTTGGGGAGGGTCGGTTTCTTGCCACTCAATGCCATGATTTTCAGTTTTATTTTTAAGTCATTGATTGTCTAAGTTCAACAAATTCTTTGAAACAAAAAATAAATAAATAAAATAAAATAAAAAACAAACAAACTCAAACATAGCTCCATAAATCATAATTCATTGTTGTCTGTGTGGTTTTGTTTTGTGGAATATTGTGATTCAAAAATCACAACACTAAATTATAAATGGGTATTTGTAATTTAGGTATATGTTTTGGTGTCTATATGAACACTCCTTGCACAGACACTGATGCCTTTAAGGTATATTTACTGACTGCAGCCACAAGGTGGCGGTACATTATTACTGCTGGGAGAAACTTGCTGCAATAATGATTATAATTGTTTTGTTCTGAACATGTTCAAAGTTTGTACATATTCTGCAAATTTTTTGTGATCATTCTAAGAAATTAATATGCAGTGTTTTAGTGAATTTTATCACAATTTCTATAGGTTGGCTCAGCACTGTCAGGTGTTCAGAGTAAAATACTTTCTTGATACAAGCAATGTGATGAAGTGGTTGAGTATGTATTTATTCACCGCTTGTCCCTTAAACATATTCATAATTCATTGCATCTAATTTTATAATTGTTCATAATGCATTAGTTTAACATCGCAACTATAAATTTGCTGCACAAAATATCCCTGGATTGCTGCTTGTGATATCATTTTGTTACAGTTTAAGTCCAAGCATATGTTTTTTTTAAATTTAACACTCTTTGAATCATCAGTTAGTTTGAAAATGTCTTCTGTTAAAGGTCAATTTCTGGTGAAAAATTTCTTTGGTAACATTTCTTGTATGTACTCACCAGTTTGTCCTTTTCTTCCCACATCTAGGACAGATGTATGACAGGAGGCAGCAAAGCACTTCCTGCTTGTAGTGATTCATGATGTCATTGATTACATCACTGGGTACAACCAATTGAAGGGTCAGAACCATGCATGTTTTATTTTTCTCCCTGGTTCAACACACCTGGATGAAGTCGACTCATCTGGGTTGACTCTTTAGCTCTGCCACCAGGGTTGAGAACTAAAACATGCAGAACATCTGCTCTTGAGGACCAACTATAAACACCCCTGTTTTGAAGGTGACCTATTATGCTTCCTTGAACAAGTCTAAAGCATGTTCATTACATTTTCTGCGCAAAATCACTCCTTGCTAATGAGATTTTAGTTTGCTCAGTTCAACCTACATTGAGCTCCTTTCAGAGCAAGCTGTTTGGGGCCTCTTGTTTCTTTAAATCCAAATAAGTTGCTGCTTGTCCAACTCAACATTTACACTGCCACATGAAAATGGCTGCAAACAGATGCACAATTATACAGCCGTACATATTTGAAAAGCAGAACCACCTGCACAACCAACAAGAATGCAGGAAGTGTAAGTCAACAAAACACTTGTCCTTTCCAGCAGTCATTGTGTAGCACATACAGCAGTAAAAGCAGCTGACCAAGCATCCTGGAGCTCAGCTTGGCCTGCTAAGTGACAGCCTGGGCTTTGAAGTGGTTGCTAGGTGACAGCCTGGGCTTCACTGGTGTTGCTAGGTGAGGTGCAGTGCCTGATTATTTGTGACATTACATTTCATGAATTTTTGAAACAAGTCATTTCCAGACACCAAAAAATATTACCTTATTGCCAAAAACCACCTGGGTGTTTTTTTTAAGAGCTTGGCTTTTTTTAGAAGCAGTAAAAACCCAAATGGATTTATAAAAGCCAAACTCTGGGGTTGTCTCACTCACTGTTTATGCATCAGATTTATACTTGGCTGTCTCTAGAAGATTTTTTAAAATCAGTTTTCCACGTTTTTGAGTTGACAGTATTTTAAGTGTCTTTTTTTTAGATTACATAAGTTGAGGAAGCCCACAAGTATAGTTTCCCCTCAAGACTTAAAAAATAATAGTTTATCTTAGTCTCTGCTGAACAAACCACTCATTTGCACAATACATTCTTTATTGTCACAATGAAAAATAGACAGAACATCTCCATAAAGATTTACAGTGATTACATTTTCTATATTTACAATATTTTAATATCCATCTTAAGTAGATCAAAACATTCGTTTGTCTTTAACAAATTTCATTTCAACGTTCAAGAAAAATGTTACATTGTTCACATATTTAAACCAAACCCCAAATACATTACGACACAAAATACACAAATAGTCAAACTTAGCAGGTGGTTCAGTCGATGTGGGGAATAAATGCATAAGCTGCCAATAACTGAACAAAAATGCCCACAAAAATTACCTGTAGTAACTCACATTTTCAAGATTTTGGATGTTTTTCTCCTTTTCGGTATCAAATGTGCTTTAAGGAAACCAAAAGAGGCACAACATGGGCTTTCTATGGCTCTGTGCAGCTCTTTCTGAAGCAAACTTTAAGTTGAACAAATTGAAAAGGATAAGAAAAAATTCAACACAGACTGTAAAAAGCTGTAGATAACTTTATTTCAGACCATTATTAAATGCGCTGACTGTAAACTTTGTAACCAAGTGTAAACTTCCTCTGTCTGAAACCTCTTTAATTTGCAACCGGTTTGCTAAACTTAAGATTTTTTTGAGAAAATCTTGTGTATCAGTCACCAGTATTGATCAACTTTAATTTACAGACAGAGGAATATCCAATTTAAACCTCAGTACAGAAGAAAATAGATGAAGAAATTATTTTTTCCATGAGAAGTGTGCCATTTTGGAATCTTTTGTTGCACCACAAATAACTTTTTTTTGCTTACAAAGTGCACACAGGATGAATGACTGGCTTTGGTAACAGGGTTCCTACTCATTTTTCACAGGCTGTTGCAGAGTAGAAACCCTGTGTTAAATGGCAAAGCACAACTCTCTTCACAACAATGGCACATGCTTTGATGAGAGCTAAGGTTTGCTGTCATGTGTGCGGGATGTGATTTAAGCCAGGCTTCCTATACTGAGGCATGTACAAAGAGGCAAAACTACAAGTCGACACTTGCACCACCGTCTTGGGATCTGTCGACTCATCTGGGTTGAGCAAAGGGTACAACTCTACGGAAACGTCCTCTCGGCTCAAATGTGCGCTTTTCAGAAGCTCAGTTTGTGACTCCTCCTCATTTTCCTCATCCTCTGGTGGATGTCCGATGTCAAGATAGTGCAAGGCCTTCGTTTGACCCACATCTACGTCGTCTTCTTGTTCTGATGCTTCAGAAAGCTCTTTTTCAGAGTTGTAGGAGTAAGATCGCCTTGGATCATCAGATTCTGTACCACGATAGCTGTCAACTTCCCACAATCCACCAGGGAAAGTTTCAGAGGTGTCTGAGTTGTTGGCTGAGAAGTTTCCCTCATCACTGTAGCTGCTCCTACTTCCCTCCTTGTAGTGGAGATGAAGAGGTGGATGATCTGGATTTGTATCAGTGTGCAGGACCTTGGAGTATGTGACCGAAGACTGGGCTGAGCCGTTATTGGTTCCTGAACTCTGCTCCACCAAGGCATTGGCTGGTTGTAGCTTATTTATGGTTCGGTGTGAAGTAGTTAAGGGATCTGGACTAGTGTCACCACCAAGGGCCATTTCACACTCCAGCAACTTGCCAGTCCTTGGGTCCAAACAAGGCAGAAAGGAGTTACTCAAAGCAACAACAGAGGGAGGAGACAAGAGTGTTGGAGTTTGGACAAAGGCCTTTGTCAGAGTTTTATTCACAACAGTAACTTTAGAGATTTTCTCAGGGGGCAGCGGAGAGGCTTGAAGACCCTCTGGAGGTCGGAACAGGTACTCAAAGCCGTCCATCTGGAGAAATAATAAGCGCACTTTAGCAAGAGAAAAATATTTTACATTTCATAGCTATACTTGTTTGAGATGTAAACAGGAATAACAACTCAAGTAAAACACAGGGTTAAAATACAGGCTACTCAGATGTGGTAGATTAGCTTCAGCAACTGAGAACGATGTGTATTTTCTCTCACACTGTTCTCCCCAATGATAGAAACAGTTGTATTAAAACCTGGACACACATGAAGACATGAAATAAAAACTTGGAGACACATTCTAAACCGTAAGCAAGAGAGAAAATGGTCAGTTATAAGTATTCTAGGTAGGAAAGAAAGAAGAAACACTTAGAAATGCAAAAATAAAAATGCTTATTTCTCTCTCTGTTTCTCACTCAATAATGGTGAAGAAGCAGATTTCATAAAGATAAATCATTTGAATTGTGACAAGAACATTGTTGGTCAAGTTAGTGTGGGATGTCAGTTTTGGTGTTGCCAGGCGTTAAGGATGGTGAGTGTGTTCCTAAACTGAACCTTTCAAAGGATGCATCAGTCTGTCCAGACTTCTGTCAAGCTGGTCCTCTCTCTGCTTGCAGCTTCTTCTTCACCCTGACCACACATCTTGTATATTGTTCTGCTGGAAATGCTCCTCCATGCTTGCTGTCTCTAATTTTTATTATAAGTTGGTTTTGAATGCTCTTCAAAGAATCCCCATCTCCCTCCCTTGGTAAGCATTTCCTTTGGGTCACTGGTTATTGAGAAAGCATCTCACTGTTTAGCCAAGTGTTATGGAGTTTTATGTTAAATAGGGCGAGGAGAATTGAATCCTTTTGTCTTCGAGAGTTTTATTAAATCTTGTTATAACAAGGAATGTTCTTCAGAGCTGTGGCTGCTCGAAGGCAGACATGAAATTTATACTCTGTTTTTGAAACCACTCATCATTTTCCCACTCCTTAAGATGACCTCAACATACCAACAGCTGAAGCAAGGCTCCAAGTTACACCACTTTGGTAATGCCTAACAGACACACTCTGTTCTATTTTACCTAGTAATTAACTTTTAAGTGCATATAAGAAACTACAAAGTTACATTTTCCATTACTGTAGGGATGGCATTGTCCACAGAGAAGTTTACAAGTACACCCAGTCTTAGCATTGGCTCCATGTGGCTGGCAGAACGCATCCTAGTTTGTGGCATCAAAATAACCAAGTAGAGGTTCGTCCACTTCCTGTGATCATCTTTTCACGGGAAGTGAAAAAATGATAAAAATCTAAATGAGAGGCTTATACATCAAGCATAGAAACACAAGTTTATGGAATGCTTTACCAATAAGGCATTTTTCAACCAATATATAAGGATCATGAAAATGTTCAAAAAGCAAATTCATTTCGTTTTCCCAAGTAGAGAGCAAGCAATAGTTTAAATCTTTAGATATTGCTACAAATGTATGAGGATGTTGTGTCTCTTTCTTAAAAACCCAGAGCTGATGACATCACAAGCAGAACTGGCTTTTTATACTGTTGCTAACACAATCCTAGCAAATGCATTTGGAATTTCATAATTGATGAAAATCAAAAATTAACAATTCAATGTCTGTCCTGAATAAACAATATTATACAGTAGGTTTCACAACTTGTTGTTGACAAGCATTGCTAATACCAATCCTTTGTTTTCACTACCGCTCTCAAAAGCAAGACAGAAAGCTGTTGGGAGATAGGGAAATGATCATCAAACATCCATTGCTGCTTTCCTGATACTTTGCCTGTCTAAACTTTTAAGATGTCAATAAGTATCACCCCGTTATAAACGGTACCTCATTGCTATGGTAATGAATCAGAATAATTGCCTAAAAATAAAAAAGTAACTGCAAAAATTATTCCAGCTGGACAGCATAAAAAAACAAACAAACCAAAAAATCTCATTCTTAGCAGCTGTGTCAGCTACAGGAATGAAGAAACTAAGAAATAAATAAACTGCAAGGAATATGGCAGAGCTGCTCACCTTGTGCAACTTATTCTAGGACTCTAAATCATCATAATACTGATATTAATGATAACAGTGATGATGATATAATTTAAAAGTGTTTTTATCTTTATAAGCCACTTATCAAGTGTACAAAAGGCTGTGATTTTTACACAGTATTACAATCTGCCAAGCCCAAGCAGATCTTTTTATGCTGCTGCTGGCTATCCAGAGGAGTCCATGTTTGCTGACCTTTTCAGAGGAGCTGGAAGCAGAATGATTGACCAGAATTGGATTAAGCCATGTCTTAATTATAGAAACATGCTGACCCTTACACAGGATTAAATGGCTAATCTTGGAAAGTGAGAATGGATTCATCATTTGACAGTAATTGTCATGTGTATATAGCAGTTGTTCTGATTATTTAACCTTATCTAAACATCTAAAACATGCACAAATTAAATCTTATTCAGCCACTTTGTGGTTTGTTTGTTTTTTTTTTTTTAGAATTCTTTATGATCACTTCAAAACTTTGTAGAATCTGGTAAGGCAAGAGATTTAATTCCTCAGATGGTTCCTTTACCGTTTTAAAGTCTAGTCCTTTTGCCCATGAGCACTTGTTCGGGTTTGGAACATCTTTCCACACAATTTTTTTCATCCTGCAAACATAAAAAACAAACATTTAGGTGGATTCCTGCATCAATCGACTTCTTCTCCATTCCACTCTCCTGTCTGACTCCTTCTCCTCTGATCAGGAAACATCAAATGTAATTACACCCCTTTACCTCTTAAATGTCACGCTTCTAAATTTTCCTAAAGAGTCTGTCGGGGACTTCAATTAGACCACACAGCACAGATTAACATCATTTATCATTTCTTACAGGTGACTGCCAGAGAGATAGATTCTGTTTACACTGATCTGCAATTAACACCTACGTACATCCGAACATAAATATTTTCATAGATCATTGTTACTAAAACAAGCTCTTACTGGTTTTGGGAGAGAACCAGAGTCACAAACACGGCAATGCAAAGGAGGGAGATGAACATCAGCATCATGTAAGCTGGAGGATTTCCTGTCTTAACTGCAATAAAATGAAAATTCACATCAGTTACTAAACAATACAATTTCCATGCAGGCATTTGAGTCCATTCAATGCCTTAAGTGGAAACAAAGAATATACCTATAGTAACAACTGGTTCTCCTTCTCCATCAGCAAACACAGGGTACAAGTGGAAGGCATACTCCTCTGAGCTAAAGAAATCTCCTTTAAATCAAACATTAAAACAGCAGATTGATTACAGGTCAGTTAGCATGGAGAGCCTACTGTCACAGATTTCAGACAATGGGTTACCTCGTAACTGGATAGGAGGTTTGGTGTAGGACAGTTTGGCCCACGTTTTTCCACTTAGACCAAAGTCTTCAAAGTCCTGCTGCTTCCTTGGGAACCACTGAACCACCATGAAGAGAGGGACAGAGCTGATATGCAACAGGCTCCAGGACAGAGATACACAAGTGCTGTTTATAACCAAAACGTGGAATGAATGCACACAGCGGCCTGCAGTAGAGGAAGGAAACAATGAGTTCAGATGACACTCGTGGTCACATTCAACAAGGTAAGGGGAGCTTCAGATATTTTATTTCTGATATGGTTGACTTGATATGGTAAACTTGGGTCAATTCTTGTAAATTGACTCAGGTTTACTTGAGGATTGCCATTTAAAGTCAGAAGTAAGTTTTCTTAGTTTGTTTTGATGCAGTAAAAGAATATTTTTTACAACAGTTGAATCAAATGCAAATTTTAGTTTCATTTCACTCTTTTATCCCTCTGTGATTATTATTCATAAGGGCAGCTCAATATCAGAAAAAAATATTTGCTTTTCTATTGTTGGAAATTGAAAGTACTATATAAATTATGATTTAAGTACATTTTCCTGGCAATTTTCTTTTACAATGATCCCACCACTTTTTATGAGCTTTAACATCTCAGCCACTAAAGATATACATCAGGTGTGAGAATTAATGGCTGTTAGAATCCATCTGACTTGTCAATATTATTGATGCACTGAGCATGAATGCCTGACATCTATCTTTGTAAGAGCAATATTACACATAGTGAAATTTAGAAGACAATTGTGATATATTGTCCAGATCTATTATTTATAGTATTGATTTGCTTAACCATCTTCCCAGGAGTTTAGATTCTATGCTCTGTAGCGTTTTTTAGTCTACCACAATTTGTTTTTATTACTTTCATGTCCAAATTTGTATTTCCTTACTTCTTCAAAAACACAATTTTTTGTCTTCTTTACATTTCTGTTTTTAGCCCAGTCCTCCACTCATTATTTTTCATTACTTCCTGTTTTTATCTTATGTAAAGCTTTATCTCTTGGCTTTTTGCGAGAAAAGTGCTGTATGAATAAAGGCACATTGGTTTATTAAACAAGCAAGGAACATGTGTTCTTTACAACCTGTTGCTAATGGACTTACTTGTAACAGTGTTTCCAATAATTTCGTCACTGTCTATTTTCAGGGAAAATGAAAAATCCTTTCTATGCAGCAAGCGCTTACTACCATTCGTCATGGAGGCAACCGACACAGAGGACTCTTATTAAAAATGCACCCTGGTACTTCACCTCTGTAATATTACCTAAAGTACTGACATTACCAATGCCATTAGCCGTGAGGCATCAATAAAAGCTTATGAATGGGATCCGTACAGGTAAATATTTTGATGTTTTTGTTGTATTAGTACAATTTTCTTTCTGCTATGTACTTCGAAAAGTAGGAGTGATGAATACACGTTATAGAGAAAAATAGACAAAAACATATTTGTTAATGTAACAGGATTTCCAACATAAATGAAATCCCACTATTCTTTTTATCATTACCTGGAAGTGTTCATGTTACTCAAAAGATAATTTCAAAACCACAGAACATGTTTTCTTTCCAGTAAATATCCATGCTTCAGCTTATGCCTGTTAGCTCTGAATGGGACTAAATGTAACTGCACACATCATTTTTTTTCATAATGTAAAGAATAAAACATGGTATGAGTGAAATCTTTAAATTTTGGTTTCACAAAACATTTTTGAATCTTTCCTCTTTTACGCAGATATCGAGAGTAAAACAAGGATTATACTGGCCATCTACATCTTCTTGTTTGTCTGTGATCCGGCATGCTCACTAAAGGTTCAGGTCTCCTACAGACCAATTATGCAATGTTAGAAGACTTTAGAATTTTAACTTCTAAGTGAATGTTCTTTAAAGACTTTCTTTAGTTTCGTGAAACAAGAGCTACTGTTTTGACTCTTTATTTTTTAGCATAAAATTGGGGAATGGAAGCTTCATCAGCTTTAACCCCCCATTAAATTAGAAATATTCTCTGTAAATTTAGTTTTTGCTTAGCCTTACTGGAAATGCAGTCAACATGATCATCTGATATGATCTCATCTAAAAACAAAATTAGAATTTGTATTGTTCCAGTAGTTCCAGTGAAACAATGACTAAATATTTCTCAGGAACAGATCCACATCACAACAGTTCAGCCTCTCATTGTTGCATACCAAGTAGATTACATTCCCTCAGGGATTGCTGAAATGTCCTGTTAATTTCCTTTTCCTTACGTTTAGGTTGTTTCTCCAGCGTCATGTTGACGTTGTTAACAGAGCTCCCCTGAATATTGTAGGCTTCCACAGTCACAATGTGGAGCTCCTGATTCCACTCAAAGGTGTAGGAGGACACCATATCGATCTGCCTCCTCAGCACAGATCCATTCGAGGCCTGGTGCTGGACAATAAATCCATCCACACAGTAGGTATTCCAATTTGCTGAGAAAGACTGGAAAACAAAGGAAAAGATTCATTCTGCTGGTGACTATTACACTCTAATCAATATTTTTAATTAGGTCACACATCTGAGGTCTCCAACCTTCTGACCTTGTCGATGAATATCAATACCTTCATAGGCAAAACTATGTGCAGCAACGTTCTCAAATCCTACAGTCATAAAATCAACAATTGTGGCCTTTGTTGGCCTAAAGCAGGGGTGTCAAACTCCAGTCCTTAAGGGCCTGCGGTTTTTAGATACAAAACGCTGGAATGAAATGGCTTAATTACCTCCTTCTTGTGTAAATAAGTTCTCCAGAACCTTGCTAATGACCTAATTATTCTATTCAGGTGTTGTGCGGCAGAGGAACATCTAAAAGTTGCAGGGCGGTGGCCCTCCAGGACTGGAGTTTGACACCCGAGGCCTAAAGAATAAATGTTTGATAAAACTATACCAGACAGGAAAGCTATTAAGTGTGATTCCAGAAAATGATTGCCCAATAATCAGGGAGGGGGTTTTGAGATCCATTTCCTGTTTGTAAATGAAATAATCATTAGAATGATTATTCAAATAATTGAATAATCATTTGAATAAAAAAAGATTATTCAAATGTTGGAAAAAAAGCCTTTCTCCATACTATGTGAGCCAAATTTAGAAAGTTGAATGGTAAAGCTCACAATAAGACAGGTATATGCTGAGCTGAACCTTTGTACACAAAGGTTGCCAACAGGTTAATCTCAGATTAACCTCAGATTGACCCCTTGATTGATTTGTCAATCAAGGGGCTTGATTGACAAAACAATCAAGCCCCTTTATTGCATTTTAAACTGTGCTCTTAATTTTCCCCAAAATATTGCTCAAATCTCTTCTGGTCTAGTCTTAAGCCAGTATTGTCTACCATCCTGTCTCATGAGATTGGAATGTATGTTTACATCCCAATCTATCTGCTTTGTTTACCTCAAACAGCAGAGTGATGTTAGACTGGTTTCTGTATGGGTCATCTTGACGTATTCTCCAGAAATCAGGCCCACGTTCAGGAGCTGAGGAAGAGAAGCATCAGCCTAACATGAGACACTTTTTACTTTAGATGCACCAAGAAATTAGACTGGAATTGGACTTTTCCAGTCACTGGTGAGCTTTTGCTCTTGACAAGCCTTGATTGAGTGGCTGGAAACTAAACATGGAATTTTTTTTTCTGGCAGTGAAGAAACCAAACAACAACATCCCTTGTTTATTACAGTTATATGCTGTCGGTGAAAGAAAAGGAAGAAAAAGGACGGTAAGGTTGCCACGTCAGCAAATGACGGAAAGCTGGACATTTTACCACAAAGTTGTTCTGTTTTTGTCAAAATACTCAGAACTCGAATACTCAAAAAAAGACCAGATAGAAGACCAGGCCAAGATGGATGGTAGGAGAAAATTTAATCAGGGAATGTGGAAGGACTATCCCAGATTTGTCTCTCCACTCTCAACCAGACTCTGAGATTCATTCAAAAATGAGAACATCAATAGCCAGGTCGCATTTGTTAGAATAATCTTATTGAATAAAAAGTTACTAGCCAGAAAGGTCTTCTTCTCTCTTGCAAAATCTCTCCTTAGCCTGTGGCAGGTCCCAAACTCTGGTTCTCTCGGGATGAGATTGGGGTTAGAGAGTTTATAGATGATGTAGTGGGAAGATTGGTGCAGAGAGGTGGAATACAAAAGTTTGAATAGAGATCTGGTTGCTTTGTCATACATAGAGAAGACAGGGTACAGAATGCACTTGGGGACATGAGACTAAACAAGGAAGTATGAGGGGACAAGAGGTCCAGGATCGGGAACACAACGGCAAACTTGATCTGACGAGGGGTAAGCAGAAATCAAAGTTGAAAGAGAACGGGTCATATACTTTACTCTGTCATGGAAATACTGTTGTCTTATTTACCTTGGCAAGGTAACTGGCACTGGAGGAGATAGTGATGAGGGAATAAACACTGATGGAAAGGGTGACTCATAATGAGATGATTGAGCCCAGCCGAGTTACATTGCACATCACAAACCATAACTGTTTTAATTCTGTCCATGGATGTGGAAATGTTGGCTGACCATTGGAAACCTCACAGGTAAAGTAAACTTCTTGAGGAAACATACTTTGCAACAAAACATTTAGTGCACTAATCATTCTGAATGGTAATATAAGAGGCTAAGGACATTTTAGTCCTTAGCCTTGACAGGAACCACAGATTCCTGTCTAACGCTCTTGTTAAGTATGACAACATTTGAGAGCCTGTGTATGACCTTTGCCTATCCACTGCTTTCCAACTGTGGATTTAATTGTGGAATTTTTAAGTGTCTGACCTCCATAGAGTAGGAACACACAAACTGTGTTGAGGCTGAGTTACACCTTATACTTAGAAAACAATTCAACATTTTGTTTTATGCCACACTGTTATTTCCAGTTGGGCAAAAAATGCGAAGAAAAAAGTTACAGACCTATAATTAGGCTTTAAAAATGAGTAAATTGGAAATACAGTAGTTTCTGGAGGACTTTACTGTATTTGTAGATTTTTACTGAAACAGATAGATTTTCTGTTTTTCCAAAAAATAAAGATACTCTTTTGCTGCTTCTAGAGAATCGCCTAAAGTAGTAACAGCAGACCAGATATTTACAATCCTGATCAAAATATCTGATTGCAGTTTTTGTTTCTTTTTGTTGCTGAGTCCTTTGCTTGTGCTGCTTTATTTGAATCCTGTTTTATCTTCAAATGCTATAATATTAAAATGGAAATGTTACGTAGAGTTGAGTTCAGCAGTGAATCGGGTTTACCTCTGCTGTTTTGAGCGGTGGAGTGGACAGACTCACTCCATTCACTCCAGTATCCGATCCCACTGGTGTACATGCAGCGTACTTGAACCACGTAGATCTGGCACATGTCTGGTACCTCAACCTCCGCCCAGGGAACCCAAACAGGCTTCTCAAACTGAAGAGATTTATGTAAATATATATTTTTCATGGGGGAAAACCAGACACATTTCTAACAACTGGAAAAGGTGCTTGCTCATTGATTAAATTTATAGCTATTAAACAGGTTATACAAATCAGTACCAAAAGGATTTTTGTACATTCCCACAAAAATACATCATGTTTATCTGGGCTGTAAGCCTGCGGACTAACTACTGGACAAACAAAACGTAATTGCTTTAGCTGCTCTGGTCTTAGGAATGAAATTTTAAATTGAAAGTTGTTCTTCTGTCTACGTACTCCTTCTGTTTCCCAAAGGTATGAGAGGAAATGAGTGTAAATCAGGAAGAGAGCACAATTCATGTGTTCAATTTCCAGGAAGAATTTTGAATCACTTAACTGGAAAGAGGTTTCATCAAAATGATGACAAATAACTGAAGAATGCCAAAGAATTGTGCTTTGGCATTCAGTTATTGTCATTTAGGGATTATTTAATACATTTGTTTATTTTTTTTTCCAGCTTTAAAATTATTGGTTGGATTTAAAATTTGATTCTACAGCAAAAAAGTGGTAAGATTTTTCCAATCAGGTTTCTCTAACCATATTTGTACTTAATAATAATACATTTTTAAGAACTGTAAACAATAAGACACCATATCAAATATTTTGCAAAGGTTTTGTTGGTGAAAGAGTATGAAAAACTCACCTTCCATTTCTCTAAAACACCGAGTAAGTAGTACCGAAACTGACACTGCAGGCCTTCGACCGGCAGAGAAGGCGGTTTCCAAGTTACCTTCAGGATCCCACCGCTCCGGCTCACTGCCGTTACATCAGTGGGAGGGTAAGGTTTTACTGCAGATCGAGTGGGAAGAAGCACAGAGATACTCTATTTCATAAAACTGGAAAAAAATCCTAAATTTATATTGTAGGATAAGCAGAACAAAGTATCAAATAAAACCAGCTTTGCATAAAATCAAAGTGAAAATGTAAAACCATTAAGCTATTTATGTTCATTTTACAATGGACATTTTATAGCTCAAACATAGGTGTTTTCATTCATATTTTTCATGGCAAAATGTCATGCTTTTCTATATTTAAAATTTTTAAGTGCTTAGTAATTTTAATTTGCTAGTTTAATAGGCACTGATGGCAAAAGTCCACCATCAGTGTGTGTCAGTAGTCAGGCTTTGAATTAGGAAAAATGTCAAGTCCAGGGAGAGAGGGATACATGCAAGGATGGATGAGTTTTACATTCAACTCCTCCTTTTTGCTGGTTTGGCAATTTGTTGCTGAGAGCAAATTGCTGTAATGGCTTTTAGTGTTTTAATCATTCCACATATTCCAAAAGAACTCAACTTAGAAAATTTTATTCTAAAAATATAACAAAAATTTTGTGATGCTATAAAATATTGCATTATTACAAGCTTACAACTTTACAATGATACTAAATAGACCTTTACAAAATACAGATTTCAACACCTCTTCCTTACCATGATTCATGGGTGACACATAGACAGGTTTGCACCTGATGAGACCTAGGCGGGTATGCAATTCAAGCCACAGTTTGTAGCAATTCATCTTCAAAGGGTGGAAAGTGCAGACTTTCTCTGTAGATTTGACTGGCATGCATTCATGTCCCATCTCACCAACGTCCTCGCCACCTCTCACCCTTTCCTCCATCTCGTCACATGACATCTCGGCACTCCTATGCCATAAACAAAGACACACAATAGAAAAATAAGGCTTAACTTTATTTTATGCAGTGTAGTGGTCTGATTTTGTTTATAAGAAACTTTATTAGTACAAGAGCAGCAAGATGGACTGCAAGTGACACTAGTGCATTGCGCCAAAGGTGTGACTGTTAATAGTTAGCTGTGCTAAGAAGCTAACTGTGGAATGATCAAAGGATTGTAATTTGGCAGGCTAAAAGCCTCTCTCTGTGTTGGCTTGTGTCAAGAGAAGGTCACCTCATTTGCAGGCAAATTTTCATAGGTGAAATTTTAAAGGTTGAATTTTACGCTTAAATTTCTGTGGATATTTTAAAGTAAAAAATAACATATTTGCATGGGACAAAAATTCTGTGCTATAAATTCTATGTCTAAAAAATAGTCTGATTCCAATGAGACTATTTATTCCACATGTGGTGGTGGATCAACAACTAGGGCGCCAAACAGGTTAGGACCGCCTCTGTCCACCACTGCCACTTGTAAAAACAAAGGTCACTGCAAAGAACATGGAGTGTTTTAAAATGCATCAGTACTTGGACCGCAATTTGACTATTTCCCACTCTTTATTCTCCCATCTGCAGGTCATAGTGTCAATGTCACCGTTGGTTACACACGTGATGTTGATGAATCCTCCTGAAACACACAACACAACAGCAGATTAATTCACAAATATGCTGCAATTAGATTAATTGGGTTGTTCTACTACCATATGCTTTCCTTGTGCTTCTGCAGATCACTGCTTTCTAGTAACAGGTTATTAGTAGTGTCCAAAGTCAGTCCTTAAGGGCCTCTATCCTGCATGTTTCAGTTCTTTCTCTGGTTAAACATTTTAATCAAATGATATTTCATTAGCAGACCTCTGTGAACACATGATGAGAAGGTATTTGGACCATTTAAGTCAGCTGCACTGGAGCAGAGACACATCTAAAGATGGCAGGACATTAACCTAACTTTTTGAAGGCTGGAACAGGACACCCATGATTTAGGGTAGAATAAGTCAATATAATTCAGCTCAACTTTTTATTGCTGTAACAAAACTCACCTTCCACATAGATCTTGCTATAAGGAATATTCCACTCCTGTGTGCAGGTCAGTAGGTCATACAACCCAGTCTCTGAAGCTGTGAATGTGATCTGGCTGACCTATGTTAGATTTAAAATATGTAAAACAATACATGTCCAGAAAGATACATGTCATGTTCAGACTGTGTTGTTTAAATAGTAAAAAACAGATAAATAAATCCAACCTTTAAAGAATTTGATACAGAGTGCTTTTTCTTACCCGCTGGTTGACAGGATGATACAAACTGGGATCAAGCGGCACCATTCGGTTGAGGGACCACATGGCCGTATTTGAGTTGGTGCTCTGGCCGTTTAGCACACAATAAACCGTTACATTATCACCGGCTCGCGCCACTACCTTTTGAGGGATGTAGCTCACATCTGCACACAGGGAAAAATGTCAAATATATATATTTTAAGCTTTATAAATGTGTAATTTTGCCCTGAAAATGTGAACTAATACAAGATGCAATAAGCTGTTCTACATTTGTTTGCTTATTATGCATGCATATAAATTCACAATGGATTTACAGATTTCAACAGCATTTTGGAAAGTATGGAGTCTGCAATAGCCACAGTAGTCATGAAATGAAAGGATTAATTGGTGAATTCAAGAACTAAGTAGATTAGAGAACTTAAAAAAAAAAAAAAAAAAGGTTTTATTGGCTCTAGTGGCCTTTATTTGATAGTGTATTGACAGGAAAGTGGGTAATGAGAGAAGGGGAAAGACATGCGGCAAAAGTCACCAGGCCAGGAATCGAACCTGCGACAGCCGCGTCAAGGACTAAGGCTTGTGCTTAGTCCTAAGGCTTAGTACTGGCCTTTTGTGGGTTGTTCTTAACCCCTGTCCCACCACAGCACCCCAGAGAACTTTTGACAAATGTCAGGACACTTTATAAGAAAGGCAAATGAGTCAAATTAACTCCAAATGCACATGATTCAATTACATCCAGTTGTTAACAAAAGAGTTTAATTCGCTCATATCTAATGACGGTCAGTGGTTCTAGCGGGAATAAACTGAGCTTCTCCAGTCATTTTAGTGAGGATGGACAGAGTCTGGGGAGGACTTACTGTAATACGATCCCAGACCAGTTTTTTTAAAACACTTCATCCCCTCTGATTTGTAGTCATTGAATCCAGAAATGTTTAGTTTCTTAGGTAAGGGGTCGGTGTGGGATTTCAGGCAGAAAGGAGCAGCAGCCAGAGCAAGTAAGTGGTTGAAGATTCTAAAGACTCATCTCATGCTCCTCTACAAGGAGGGTCCTGTTGCTGTGGGTTGTTCGATGTTGTGTGGCCTTCGTTAGCCTTTCCTCAGAAAAAGTTAAAGAAGATGTTCAGCTCTCTCATGTAGGCAGGCTGCAGCTGCTAGGTTGACCCAGTAACTGGTGAAGTACCGGATTCCCTGCCACACCTGCCTGTGGTTGTTGTTTTATAGGCAACTGATACCGATCTGTCATCACATTGTCAGTCTTCTGTTTTGTTTTGCTTTGCACTGACTGAGACTTATGACTTGCATGAAACACCTGTTGTTTGTGTTGATATCTTTAAGTGTTGTCAAACAGATGTGTTGACAACACATGAGCCGAGTGGCAGTAGATATGAAATAATGATGCAAAGCATTAACTCTGTTGCATAGCAACTCATTATGGGGTGAATAGAGTTCTTCGTCTACATGAAACATGTTCATTTACTCCACTAAAGCACAAGGCAGTAGTTTTCCTCTAGTAAAACATATACTGGTATTTTTTATGTTTAAGGCTCTTGAGCCATTGAGTTAAACAGTTGCATTCACCATTTCACCTGCTGTCTCCACTTGCAGTAAATTCAACTGATTGCACAACATCAACCAGGTATGTGCACCAAAACATTGATGCAACAATAATACAAATGCCAAGATAAATCTAGTATATATGGTGTAGAGTACATGACACTGTAAAATGCTTCTGAATGATTTAAATTTTTCTTAAAATGCTCCAGGTAACAAGCAATAGTTCAGAAATTACATAATAAATGATGACATATGGTCAGTTAATGCATTTCGACTGCTTCACATGGACATCACCATCCCCAGATACTGCTGGAGCCAATCAAATTTTCTTTTTAGTTTAAAAAAGCAAGTTCAAGTCACACCAAAAGCCCTTAGTCTCTTGGCTGTACCTAAGGGTTCTTTCTTTAAATGACAAAAAAAGAATTGGAAACAAAGTGCAAGCATTTCAGATCCCAACAGTCAGAATTACTAGTTTTGGTTCCAACATAACTCAAAAAGTTCAAGGGGTATGAATGAAAAAAAAAATACTAAAAAATATTTTTAAATGAAACTAATCTACATAAAAATACTATCAGTCCTCACTGTTCAGGTAGATATGGTAGGGGTCGCTCCAGTTGCTCCACAGTACAGGCTGAGTTTGGGTGGTGCAGCGGACCTGGATGGTGTACTTCAGTAAGGGTTTCAAATCCAGTGAAACATTGGGCTTTTCAAGCGCAGACACCACCTGGAAAAAAGTAGAGAGGATGATCACGGACATACATCCATGTAAGACTAGATTTCACCAACCCACTACCCACCTGCCAGTTTTTGTGGGTGTTCTTGTTGGTATTTTCGTGGGAATATCGGATTTCATAGGCCAGTAAATTATCAGTAAAGTCTAATGGTTCTTTCCACCTGAGAATGAGATCTCCCTCCACAGTCTGAATGTGTGACAGGTTGAATGGGGGACTTGGTTTCACTGTAAAACAAATAAATAAATAAAGAACATAATGTTGGAAACTCTATGAAAGAGTATCTGTACAAAGATGTCATAACTGTTACCAAATTACATTTATAATTACATTGGACAGTATAGTAAAAAGAACAAGAACATTAAATTTTCTTTTAAGATTTGAAAAGTAGAATAAAGTATAAAAACACTGAATAATCTCTACTAATTACAGGTGTTTATGATTATTGATGCACAGTGAAAAATATCTTATTTGTAGTAAAAGCGGTCCTTGGAAAATACAGATAAAAGCATCTGTAAATAATGTACTTTTATCTAAATTTTAAGTAATGTAGGTTATAATTAATTATGTTTGGTTAAAAGATGGTTCTGAAAATGTAAATATAAAGCAAAAGTTAGAAGACTAGAAGAAATGCACAAATATGTTTTATGCAAGACTTCATGAACTTTGCATAAATTCAAATCTATATATGTTGATGTACAGTTATGTAGGGCTAGATAAAAAGCCAAACTACTGCTGTTTCAAAATCCAAACAAAAATGCTGGAAATATCCTATATTGCTGTACTAACAAGAAAGACTTACTATCTTTTAGCATTTAAGAATCAGTGCACGCACACTAAACACAATGCTTTGAATAAACAAAACAATGAGGCCGAATAATTCAGCTTCACATTATTCAAAGGTTAGTCACACTGACATAATAAATAAATAAAAATCCCATTGTCACACAAAGCAGACATGCACAACATCAAAATTATTCAAAGATTCAATAGAAAAACCATTGCTCAATACTCCATTGACAATATCAATTACATTTAAATCGACATATTCCAGACACCTTGATATTAAACACATATAAATACATTAACACATATAATCCTATTCAAAGCCAGAACTATTTTTCACTGCATATATTTGTAGTTAGATAAACTATCACAAAAAAAACTATTTCTTTCATTTCCATTTGTTTTTTCCCCATCTTTTTTTATACATTTTTAGTTGATTATAAAGGATAGTTGTCACATTCATGGTGGAAAATGTTTCCCATCACAAAAAATAAATGGTTGCACATTTGAGACTCACTGTATATCGACATGGACCTTGAGCTCAGCACATAACTTGTGTGTTTTCTCCAGACAATTCAAACATTAGTAATGGGAAAGCCCTTTTTCACCCAACAGGTTCATTTTTACATGCAATCTTAGTAGATGCAATGTTATTGTCTTCTCAAATGCAGGATAATTCAGCTCCACATGAGACTTATTAAACATTTCTTTGTCCCTCATATTCTAATAATCCTAATTTCTCAGAATCTGCATGCTGTGTGCCATGCAGCAGTTGTTTGTCTCATTTATTCTGCTGTAGCAATAGCTAATTCAACAGGCTTTTCATAAGGCACAAGGGGAAAAAATCACTCACCCATAGGCCTAAGCTAAGCATTTGTTTCCATGACAACATTACACCTATATTTAAAAGGCATGATGGGGGGTTTTCAGCAGAGGGCATATTAATAAAAACAAAAGTGGTAAAAAGGTGGGAGTGAGAAATGTGTTTTGTTTACTGATGGTAATTTTCTGCACTTTAATCAAGTGATATTTTTTAGAAAGCTGAAGAAAAGTATTGTCGCAGACAATAAAAAGAAGTAGTCAAAGATCACAGAGGCAGTAAAATACACATACCAGCATTAGGTCTGCAAAACATTAGAAAAACATGCAATATGCAATACTGAAAGCAAAGTATCCAAACTTGTTCAAAAACATATAGACATGCCATACTTCATTTTATAGGTAAAGATATCCAGATTGAGATAGACACCAGCACCTGGATGGATAGACATCCAGATTTCTTTTAAATTCTCAATCTAGTTTACTGCAGCCGCAAAAACTTAATAAGTTATAAAGTATTAAGATGAAGGTTGTATTGTGATGCTCAGTCCAGAGTTACTGAATTAGTGTTTGGCGCATCAACTACCTATAAGGTAGTACTAAGACTTGCTGCCTTAGTCAGTGGTATGTCAGGCTTAACAAAAGTGAACAATTTTGGTTTATCTATCCTAAAACCACCAAATTGAACAACATCAAGAGGGTGAATATTATCCTTTATCCTTGCACCATCTAAAACACTGTTTATGCTTTAATATTCAGCAAACCAGTGGATATATTTTCTGATTAAGGTTCAACAAAAAACTTTAACCTTAGGTGTAAAATCTTAAAAAAAAAAATCTATATATATATATATATATATAGATATATATATCTATATATATATATATAGATATGTAT